>VWZO01015150.1:55970-265244 GCA_013396975.1 Bucco capensis
GCGGATCCCTCCGCCGCCCCATCACTCAACAGCGGATCCCTCCGCCGCCCCATCACTCAACTGCGGATCCCTCCGCTGCCCCATCACACCCCATCGGATCCCTCCGCCGCCCCATCACTCAACTGCAGATCCCTCCGCCGCCCCATCACATCCGAGCGGATCCCTCCGCCGCCCCATCACATCCGAGCGGATCCCTCCGCCGCCCCATCACTCAACTGCGGATCCCTCCGCCGCCCCATCACTCAACTGCGGATCCCTCCGCCGCCCCATCACCTCTCTCGAGAGGATCCCTCCGCAGCCCTATAACCACTCCCGAGCTGATCCCTCCACGGCCGCTCCGCTCCCAAGCGGATGCCTCCGCCACCCGCGCATGGCTCCCGAGCGGATCTCTCCGCCGCCCAGGCATCGCATTGTTTGGTTCTGTGGTGATTGGTTCTGATTTTCCTAAGACCCCTGAACTATTAGTTGTTTGTTTTTCTCGTGAAGTGTCTTTTTGCCTCTGCTTTCATGCCCCCATGCTTCCAACCATGTTTAGCAATAGCATCCAGAGGTTTTGAATAGAGGTTTTGAAGCCTGTGTGAGTTTCCAGACTATTTGTGGCAGAAAGTGCCCCCAAATTCATGGCATATTAATCTCATGAGATGGCACTGCAGTAGTTAAGTTTCTTAGCTTTTTTTGTTTGCCTAGGCTCCTGAGAACTGTAGTTTTGCTGCATGAACTTGTAGAGTACTAAAGAAGTCCCAGCTGTAACTGGATTTTATTACAGAGTTTTATATTTATATTTTATATATTATCTTGTAGGTGCTACATTTTCCTCTGACTAACGTACAGGTTATCTGTCCAAAAGAATTTCATCCAGCCATATTGGATAGATGGGTAACACAAGGCAAAATGCATTGAACAGAGCATTTTCCCCTGACATCAAGCAGAGTTCATTCCTATCTCCTTCCCTGGCACAGAGTAGTCCCTTGCCTCTCTGCAGCACAAGTGAAGCTAATGGCAATGGACATTTTTTCACTCAGTGTGAGTGTTGGAGAATATGGTTCATCAGTGCTCTTTTCAAGGACCACTACTTGTGAAAGAGGTGAGGCTGCAGGAGAGATGGATTCTGTGGGTGAAAATACTATTTAGCCTTAACACTCTGTCTCTGATATTTCCTGCATAATGCTCTGCTCTGTGGTGAATCACTCAGGCCCAGGCTTTCAGAAGATCTACACTGCTTCATTATCACAAATGGTCTATACCCTTTCAATTCCATTTAGACACTTTCTTCCCCAAAATGCTTATAATCTAAACATGCAGGCACATGAAATGCAGGGTAAAGTAGTTGAAAGTGGTCAGGATAGCATACTTTGGTGCTGATATTTGTGTTGGAATCTAGACAAACGCTCAGCTCCTTGGTGTGTGTGAATCTTTTAAACATTTGGCATTTCAGTAGCTTGGTAATCACCAGTAAGCCCCCAGCCTCTCAGATGGCCTAAACATCATCACTTCTTTGATCCATCAACTGAGTAGGCATTTTAAAATGTATTTTAAACCATAGTTTTTCTCCTTTTATTCTCCCTCATATCCTACTTATGTAAAGTTGGGCTCTATTTATGCAAACTCAGTTTTGTTGCATGGCACAGAGTGATTCTGAGTTTCCTCTTGGCATGCTGGAGTGCAAATTTCCCTGGAATTAATTCTTTTAATTCAGTCACTATAATCAAATCCAACTGACTGCCATAATTTGTTTTAAGGCTTATTCTGCTTAATGTATTCCTTACCACAGCAAGTAACCCTAGTGGATAGGTCTTAAAAGTTTCAAATGGCAGAAGACTTTTAAATGCTCTGATAATGCTACTTGGAAACTTTGATAACAATTCACAAATTCCCTCTGCTTTTATGCAGTGTTCTGAATGCCAGAGAGGGATTTTGAGGGTTTTTTTTAAGATTCTCCAAATGTCTTGCCACAGAGCTGCCTAATTAACTTTCAGACTTGTTGCTCAGATACTTTTATTTCAATAAATTGAACAAACATGTTATGTTTGTCCTTCAGTTCTATTTCAAAAGGTCTACTGAGATTTCTCTTTAAAGGGAAATACTATTGGATGAGGATTCCCTAGTGAACCACTTTTAGAAACAAAACAATATAAAAACAATTATATTATTGTAGTGCAGCCTTTGTTTTAATTGTAGTCAATATGACTGTTGTTCAAATGCACTGTATAGGGCAAAGTAAGTGATTGTCAATAGCTAGTGGGGCTTGGTCTCATCCAAGTAACAATGGAGAGGACAAGAGGAAATGGCTTCAACCAGGACAGGTTCAGATTAAATATTAGGAGGAATTTCTTCCCTGAGAGGGTTCTCAGGCTGCCCAGGGAGGAGGTGGAGTCACCATCCCTGGAAGTCTTCAAAAACCATATAGCTGTGGTGCTTGAGGACATGGTTTCGTGGTGAGCATGGGAGTTAGGCTAACAATTGGACTCAGGAGTCTCTTTCAACCATATGATTCTATAAAGTAATTGAGAATAAGACAGGTATTTAATTAATATTTGTAAATCCTAAACCATGGTGAAAATAAGTGGTGGATAGTTGTTTTTCAGCTCATTTTCTCAGAGACAAGTAGTTTCGGTGAAAAAGTTCTATTCTTTCCACCTACATTTTCCTCTTGATTTCTTTAGAAGCTTTGCTAGTCTCCAGCAGAGGAACAGAAATCTCCAAAAATGTTACATTTCCTACAAGTTGCACTACTTTTGGTAAAACAGAGCCCTCTGTAGCATAGACAAAAGCTGTAGGGCAAGTTTTCATCTGTTTAGACAGCAGACAACCTAGAGCAGGTAGAACCCTTCTCCTCCCAGATGTAGCAATGGTTTCAACAAGCAGAGGTAGGAAATGAAGTCTCACTGTTCCTGCTGCTCCTTGTCTTATCAACCCAGCTCTTGGAGGGCAAAGGCAGGCAAATTACATGGATGGAAACAGTGGAGATTCTGGAAACCCCAAATCACAGATCTCTATCAAATAGAGAGAAGAAAAGGGAAAGAAAGAAGTTGAGTAGCTGAAGACAGAAATAATTCCCTCTCCTACAGGGCTTCTTGTAAAGATAACACAGGGAAATCATTTTAGGTGTTCTCTGCTAAATCTGAGCAGTTGATATTGCCAAAATAAGCCACATCTGAAGCATTCTGCTGGTCCTGCACTGCTGGAACAGTTGCATGAAAGGTTAGTCCATATCCCAGCTGATTCCATGGAAACAAAAGAAGAAAGCAAGTGGCTTCTGTTGCTGACTGACCCTGCACTCAGCATCATTTAGCTAGAATGAAAAATCCAGCCCAGTGAAGCCAGAGATTTAAGCAGTTGTTATGTCATTCTCTGAGGCAGATCACTATTTGTCTGGTAGAACTTTTCCTATCAAAGATGCGATTTCTTTTATTTTTTTTTAATCCTTAAATACTTAAATATTTGTCAGAAATATTGTTTCAGATCTAATATTTTTTACATTTCCTATAAAAATATCCAATATTAAGCTGTCAATTGGCATATACAGTAAATGACAAATTACCAGTCTGGTATATCACTGAAATCTGTAACAGCATATTGGGAATTAAAAAAAAAAAAACCCCAACCAAAACTAAAGCACTTCTAGAGCATTTGATTAAAATTAATTCTGAGCCCACTAACAGTGTAATAACATTTAGTGTCAATCATTTTAAAAGTGTTTTGTGTCAGAGGGGAAGAAAGCTGTTATCAAGTCTAGGAATTAGCAGAAGTGTCAAGCCAAAAAAATAACCTGTCATACTGCTGCTAATAATGATTAAGATCTAAGACACCTTCCCCTTGCACATCCAACTTAGCAGCAGGTAGGAGCTGTTAAGTGTGTGTTTTTGGGGACTGATGAAAGCTGAGATGCCAAAGGATCATGTAATTGGATGCTGCAATTGGATCCTTTCATTTGGTTCCATTCTTTCCCTTCTCTTTCTTTCTTATCTTGCCATGTAACCTTCCCTTCCTTGACTCTAATAAGACTGAGTCCTTCTGAGTTATGTCCCACAGTCAGCTTTGTGCTCCTAATGACACAGATATTCAGCCTGTGGAGTATCCTCCCCTCCACTCTACCAACACCTCATGGAATCACAGAATCATTCAGATTGGAACAGATCTCTACGATCATTCATTCCAACTGTTAACCTATAACTATCATGCCACTAAACCATGTCCCTAAATACCACATCTATATGTTGGTTTAGCCCTTCCAGGGATGCTGACTTCACCACCTCCCTGGGCAGCCTGGGCCAATGCTTAACAACTCTTTCTGGGAAGACATTTTTCCTGATATCCAGGCTAAACCTTCCTTGGTGGAACATTGCCTCTTGTGCTATCACCCAGGAGAAGAGACAGACTACCTCCTTGCTCCTTTCAGGTAGTTGTAGAGAGATATAAGGTCTCCCTTGAGCCTCCTCTTCCTCAGACTAACCAACCCCAGCTCCCTCAGCTGCTCTTCAGAAGACTTATCCTCCAGGTCCTTCACCAGCTTTGCCCTTCTCTGGACAAAGGCATTGTTAACCTGGACATCTTCAGTCTACTGTTCCTTTCTTCTCTGCCTGTTCAGACTCTGAGCCAGTTTCCTTTACATCCAGATGCTCCTCTCTCCACCATGACATCTGTATTGCAGCACTGGCTGGTTGCTGGGATAAGAAAAGGCTCAGTTTCAGCATGCCAATGTATGGCAGCCTTCCAAAACAATCTCAAATGCATTTCTAAATGATCTTTGGATATTTCTTGGGAGGCTTTTGAAGACAATGAGCAATTACAGAAACGAATTTCTATCAATCTTGTGAGGAATAAAGTTGTTCATAGGGTTCCTACTCATCTATCAAAATGCAGCCTTGATAATATGATCTCATATTGTTTTTTCCCTATACATCACTGCCCTGTCTTTCCTGCATGCATTATCCAGGATCCATCAGAAAGAAAGCATCTTGAGAGATTTTTCTGGCTTACTCACATTAGATTCATCCTCATTGCTTAATACAAATGTTGTTTTGTTAAAGAGGAACATTAAAAAGATCATCACTCTTTAAATTGACTCTTGATTGCTGCTAGTCAGCTTCTAATGAGCTATTACAAATTGCACCAGAGACATCTAACACAACAGATCTCCAACAGCAAATATCTATATTAACCTCTTATGACAAATCATGGAAGCTATCACAGAAAGGAGGAGTTATAAGAGTGATCAGAACAAAGAATCAATTACACATGACAAAGAACAGGCTATTCTGTCTCCTTTGAAGGAAGGAAAACACTAGGAGATGGATTGGTTGCACAGTGTAGACAATCATCCAGTTTAAAGGTGGAATGGGGACTACAGCTCCTTCTCAGTCAGGACAGCAACAGAGACATCTTGCTGAAAGACTCTCACAAAGAGCTATGTTACCTGTGGAAGAAAGAAGCAAGAACAATGAAGTTACCACTAGACTAGCTCATTGGAGATGCTTTTTTTTATTAGGCAATGTATAAGGATTAGTTAAAAACACCTGGAAGGAAGAAAAGCACAGAAAGTCAATCCTAAATATACAGCATGCATGGTGAGAAGGAATATAAAGGAGGAGCCTTTTAAGCACACTCTTTAGCTTGTTTCCTTCTCTTTTGTTTTATGTTTGTTGTTGTCTGAGAAAAAATATGTTTAAGAGACAGATTCTTGTGATGACAGAGAAACAAATGGATGGCAGGAGTGATGATAGACCATATGATGCCAGACAAAGAAATGGAGCTCAGTGACATGTTGTTTGATAGAATGATTTACAAAACATGTCATTTGAGTCAATGTTTGCTCTGCAGCAGCACATTGTCACTTGCTTTAATCATCCTCCATTTCCACCAGAGAATCCTGAAGGGAGATTCATCCTGGTGTCATAGCCATCAGCATCTGAGCAGACATCCCTCTCTAACTGATGAAGGAGCATAGGTGCTTCAAAAGAATGAGTCTCTTGGTTTATTCTAGAGCCTACAGCAGGGTAAGATGAAATCCTAAAGCTGCCTATTTCAACTGAAAATAAAGGTAGCATAAAATTGTCTAACTTTAAGCTTGTCTAAGTCTTTCAAGTGTCTAAAGCTCCAAAAAGCCCAGCTTTTAGTCTTTTGTATCCTTTCAGTGAGCAGAACTATGTCCTTTTGACAATACACATTGGGGTACACTTCAAACCCTGTTATTCTTGTATTTAAAAGCTTCTTTATGAAGAAATATTGCTATTGTTCTGTCATCTAGAAAGATCCATGGCAATAGCCTTAGAATAATAGAAAGAGATTTATAGGAAGTGGTGTATCTTTTATTTGAGTACATTGCAAATATCTTGTCAAGAAAACTGGCTATCTGTATGTGGAAGGAACACGTGCTCTACAAATCCATTTCCATTAACTACTATCCACTTGATATGCAAAACATTGGCTCTGGTGGATATGGAAGTGAGTGCATTAATTGAAGCATAAAAATTCCCCCTCAGAGAGCTCCTGGAATTTAAATCCACTTATGATATATTTATCAGAACTGATTTAAAATCATACTGCCCCTTCCTTGAGATTTCTTTAGGTTTTACCTTGTCAACATGATGATTGATTACTTATAGAGGCTAACCACTCAAAGAACTACAAAATAAAGAGAGGGCATTGTAATTACATGGTTTCAACTGCAGCTATTAGTATTCAAGAAGAGTGTTTTGGGTGTTGTTGGTTTTTTTTTTTTCCAAGGAAAGATCAAGGCTCACAAGCATGAATTAGGAATCTTACTCAACATAACTTGACACAGGAACTGTCAGCACCAGTCCTGAAAACCATGACAGCTTCCAAATATCCTTGTTTTAATTGTGAAGTGGCTAGCTGCCTGTCAGCTCTTCTGTGGCTACAGCTACATTTACTCCCATATGATGTTTATTTTGTATTAGAAAATCATTAGAAGCCTTGACAGTTATAAGGTACAAATTTACTTATTTCCATTTATTTTCTAATTGTCCAAGACAGAAACCAATTTTTTTTTCACTGTGCTTGAATAAAACCTTTTAAAGAGGACTTAGATCATCCAAGAAATATTTTGTATTATCTCTACAGAAATTATATGCAACTGCAGTGTTATCATTCTATTTTATTTCCTATAACTCTAAGACATATAACATGTAGATGACCTGAAAGTCTATAACATGAAATGTAAACAGAATTTCATCCCAGGATGAAGAAGGACTGAGACTGGGCTTGCCTGAACTGAGGAGAAGATGACTTTGCCTCACAATCTGTGAATATTAGGCACATTGATTAATAACATTTTGCACTAATATGTCTCATTTGATTGTGTATTATAATCATTATGATTATATATATTGATATATATATAAAATATATATTGGTATATATATAAAAATATATATTGGTATATATATAAAAATATATAAGCACAACAGCTGTAAAACAATACAGGAACAAGAGTGGTTTTAGTCTTCTGTTACTTGTGGAATAAAAGCTGACATCTGGAAGGAAGCTTTACCATAGATGCTATTTTTTTTAGCACCAATAAAATTGTAATTCATAGGTGCAAATTGAAATCACAATGCTGTAACCATCATTTCTGCTCCTAAAATTAATGCAAGCACAGGGAATAAATCCAACATTCTGACAGTGCAGTGGTGATTACAAGGATGTATGTTGTTAAAGCAAATGTCCTGCCTTTCTAGCACTCCAGAATGGGAGAATGGAACAACAAATATTTCAAGCTTTTTCTTCATTGAAAAATTATATATATGTATAAACATAGGTATATGAACACATTAGTTCCTCTAAAAATGGATTATTCTCCTTAGTTTTTTCTGGCTTGTCCAATATGCTGAAGATCTTTTGGTCTGCAATCCTCTAAAAGCTTTGATATATTTGCAGAATACAAATTGCAGAGCCCTTGAATGGGTTAGAGGTTAACACTTGTAAAACTAGGATGTAGTTGTGATGAAGTTCTAGTTGAAGGAATAGTACTATTTGTTTTATTTGATAAAGTGGAGTTGTTAAGCTATCTCTTAATGTGAAAGGTAAGACTCAGGGCATGAAAACAAACCCACATGAATAGATATTCCTGTATCACCCTGAGAGAGGAATCAAACAACATTTAATATGAAATATTTGCTAGTCATTTTATTAAGTCAGGCCAAAAATAGTGAAAGAAGAGGTACAATTATTTGCCAACAACAAACTGTGGAGGAATAAAATCTCCTGAGGTACCAAAGTAATTTTAAATATGAGAGGAGGATGAAAGGAATTTCAGCTGAAGGTCAAGTAGTGTGTGAAGGAATGAGAATCAGTGACTGCCTAAATAAACCTGCTCTTCTGTGACAGTGTTGTGGCTTTGAAAGGTCTTAGGTTTAGGGAAGAGCTTGATCCCTAGCCACTGGCAGAGGTAGGCCCTGGAAAGAGCAGGGAGTGAGAGTAGCCTCTTAGATCTAAGCTCAGGATAGGCACATACACAGTGCAGATGCAGAGAGATGCCCAGCCCTAAAATTGTGACTATTTCCACACCTCCATGTAAATATAGCTCCAAAGGCACCTGCCCTGGATGCTGTTAGAGGTGGTTTAAGTAGGGATCTGAGGGAAGAAATTCCTTCCAGTAATCAGTTATCCTAGAAAGGTCCTTAATAGGACTACTTGAAAAGCAGAGTATGAGAGAGGAACAGGATTACACTCTCTAATAAATCTGTAGAGATAATAGGGAGTCATAACAGAAAAAGAAGGCCAAAATAATCTTCTTCAGGCACATGAGAGGAAAACTGCAAACATGAGGCACTACATGTGCCACTATCACCTGTTCACCCTTTGCTTACTTAGACAAAACTTGGGAAAGCCAAGCACACAAATTTGTGACCTGAGAAAGTTTGTCTGAAGTCAGCAAAGAGATCTCAAAGGAAAATAGCTCTGCTTATACCAGGGGTTTTCTTCTGAGCTTAACAAAGCCTTTTTGCCCTTGGCATGGTCTCTGAACAACTGAATGTTCCACATTGTAGCTACCAGCTTGGCTTTTCAGCCTGAGTCATCTCCCTTGCAGCAGAGCCCATCATTTTATGTACCCAGCTTGCTTTTCTGAACACCCTTTGGATTCACTCTTGGCCTTATCCACAGGAAATCAAAGGAAGGGAGAGGATGTGCTCCATAAATCACAAAGCAGTGGTGCAAGTGTTTGTCCTCTATGTACACAAACAACACTTACAATAGAACTGAAGGGTCAAACTCTTGGCTCCTTCTCTCCTTGTTTTGCCCTGTGGTGGCTAAAAGAAAGAAATTTGGGTTATTTGTTTTGGTTTGTTTTTAAATACTGTTATTCCAGTAGCTTTCTGCTGAAAAGAGGATACTGTGGAACAGCTGCTGACCTAGTCATTGACTAGTTTAAAGGTAAAAATTGGATATTCAGTCACCTCAGGTTGTCCATGATGCTCTGTCACTTTAGAGGAAGATGTCAAGATTCTATTCAACACCATTTCTCCTTTTCCTCTCTGTTTCCACATCTGCAGAGGGTTGTCTGGTGTTTTTTTTGGAGGTTTTTTTTGTCTGTTATACTATTTGTTAGTTCAGTTTCACATTCCTGTGAACACAAGTCAAGATTCTTTCCTCTGAAAAGCAATTTAGAGAAGTTAAACTCCTTGCCCCAAATCCCATGATTCACAGAAAAGAAAAGGCCAGGAGGTTTGGTTCAATTTCAGTAATCAAAGGAGGTCGAGAAGGTTTGTTTTAACTCTAGAAGATGAAGCAGACAAAGCACTGATAAGTTGTATTGAAGTAAGTGATTGAATAAGTAGTAGATTGACAAGTAGTGATTGAAGTTTTTCAGGAGATAGAGCTTAATATTGAGTCATGAAATTAATACTTAAGGGTTAACATGGAGATTAAAAAATCTAAATTTATATGAAATTTAAATTTTTAAATTAAAATTCATTAATTAAATTTAAACTAAATTTAAATTAATTTAATTTTNTACATTTTAATATACATTTTATTAATTTTAATATACAGTTTATTAATTTTAATATACATTTTATTAATTTTAATATACATTTCATTAATTTTAATATACATTTCATTAATTTTAATTAACTTAAATTTAAATTTAAATCTAAATTTATATTTTTACTTTTAAAAAGTACCTCTGAAAATAATTTGTCTGATTAGCAATGTTTGCAAAATACCAAAGCAATTTCCAAATCCCCTACAAAACTACCAAAAAACTGTCAGTTTGTAAAGAAAGGCAAGAAAAAGTGATTGAATCCCTTTAAAAAATAAAATTGATAATATTGCCTTTCATTAAAGGAAAAAAACAACAGAAAAGCAAATCTCAAACCAAGAGTTTCCATTAGGTTTAATTATAGGAATCAGTACGTACTCTTAGGGAAAAACTCCAGTCATTTTTCTTATTGAATACTTTTCCTCAAATAATTAGTTTCTTATGGAGATATTCAGATTATATTGCCTGAAATTCAAATATCTGTTAACATGAAAATGTAGGAATGCCTGTTCACAGGTGTCCTGGTAACCATGGAAATGTAATTGTACACTTCCATAGCATCTCATTAAATAAGGAATTATAAATGAGGTAGAATCAACTGTTCTATAGCAGAGGTTTATGTTTCCTGTAGATTAGTTTTCTCTATCTTCTGGTTTGAAAACAAGTAGAAGTTCATTTAAAACAATTATTTCCACTGACAAGTAACTAGCATAAACCTTCAGCAAAGCAAGCCAGGAGCAGGAACATCAATTTATTCAAATATATAGGTAGATTTGTCTGATAAAAAGGCTAGACAAGCTTTTCAACAGCAGATTGCTCCTGAGAATAATTTGGTTACTACCAACTATCTCTTAAGAGAAGTAGGTACTACCCTGCAGGATTTTTGGAACCTAAGATTGGCCCTTGGGTTCTCTTAAATAAGGCAAAGACCCAAGCAAGGCAGGTGCAGGATTAAGCTATTTAGCACTTAATTAACAGCACATACAAAAAGGAAAGCTTTAGGTCTCTCCTCTTCCTGAAGGTTGAGCACCTGAGTTATCAGGGCTGCTGGAGTGGGAACTCTCCTGGTGAAGCTCAGCTCTGTGCTGCAGGACTCTCTCTGTTCTGCTTTCCATCTCAATCCAAGAGTTCCAGAATCCAGTTCCAGGATCCAGCCCCTGAGTCTGATTCCCATCTGCTGGTGAGTCCTTCTGCTACAGCATCAGTGGGGATGGGGAGTAGTTTAAGTTTCATTTCCAATCCACAACCTCTCTTTGTTAATTCCTTTTTCCTTCCTGGAGTGAGGGAATAATAGAGAATATCTGTTACTGGATTAGTGGTCAGCCCAGCCCTAATCCTTGACAATCATCAAGAAAGGTTTACAATATAAATTGGGTAGGAACAGTAAAGGAATTTATAGCTTGGCATTGTTTTTGCCAAGCTAGCTTTCACTACCAAATCCATCTTGAGTTCAAAGTGCAGTACCCCAAGCAAAAGCTGGGAGTGAGCCCTCAGCCTAGCATGTAGCCTAGGATGGATTAGCTGTGGGACTCAGTGTGTAAAGGGTGATTTTCAATTTTCTGCTTGATTAAAGAATCTTTTCTCTGCTTTCACTCTCCTTTCCCTCTATGTTCATTATACTAATGTATCTCCTACAAACTCTGACTCAGTTTTGTTCCAGTGTGCTTAACTAGATGCTCTTGTTGTCAGCAGTTCTGCAGGACTCACTTCATCATTTGTTGCTATAAATTAGCTCCAACAGCAATAGCATTAATTAATATTGGCTATGAGTGGATAATAGAATCATAGAATCATTATGGTTGGAGAAGACCTCTGAGATCACTGAGTCCAACCATCAACCCAGCACTGCTATGCTCACCACTGAATTTGAACATCTGTTAATGGTTCTAGAGCTATGTTTTGTTAATGAAAATAGATATTTTTCTATTAACTTCACTTCACAAGCTTTGTAAGTCTAACAGTTGTCTTGGAGACTGTAATCTCCTTTGTTATAACATCCTTTTTAAAATCAGTGTTTACAATGCCTATTTAGAAGTATACTCAGAAGACACTTAAAAGCAAATAATATTTTTTCAGAATATTGACTGAAAATTACTGAAAAATACAACTGACAGCATGATTTAAAGAAACAATTCTACAGTGATTTTCCAGATAAATCCCAGTCCTCACATCAGCACAGACACAACAGAGAGTTTATTGCCTAACTCTGAGATTACTTCACTATTGAGATTAATAAATTATCATAGATTTTGACATTATCAGACCTTGGTGTAATATGTGCTGCAATTGAACATGACATTCTGGTACAGCATTGCAAACTCTCTGCCTTTAACTGGGACTTCTTCTGATGATTCTGGTCACAGTCAATAGGATAATCACAAATGAAAGTAGTGCCCTGATATTCACTTGCATCTTCAGGGATATCAGCTGTTTCCAGTCACCTGCTCTGACACAAACATTTTGCTCTCACCAGTTCAGGTGCTGAGACTCTGAGTTTACAAATACCAGGAGTGGTTTGTTTTCCTATACCTGTTGACAGTCTACCATTCAACTTCAGTCTCCTCAGGATCCACAACCTCTGCCCTTCCTGAAATTATTCATATTATACAGTTTTCTACATTACAAATGGAGCCTACAACCATTTTTATAAGGAGTGTCCATAAGGTTTCTTTTTGGTATAATGACTCCAATGCAAGATCCTATATTTACAGATGACATTTTGCTCAGGAGAATTAAAATATTCAATTCCCTGGGTAAAATAATACAGTCTAAGCTTCTAAACATCATTCTTCCTCTATTCCTTATCATCTGGAATACTGTGTCCAGTTCTGGAGCCCTCAACACAGAAAGGACATGGAGCTGATGGAGCAGGTGCAGAGGAGGCCACAAGAATGCTCAGGGGCTGGAACACCTCTGCTATGAGGACAGGCTGAGGGAGCTGGCATTGTTCAGCCTGGAGAAGAGAAGGCTTCAGGGGAACTACTAGTGACCTTCCAGGACCTAAAGGGAACTTCCAAGAAGGCTGCAGAGGGCCTGTTTGCAAAGGCCTGCAGGGAAAGGACAAGGGGCAATGGTTTTAAATTGGAGAGGAGTAGATTTAAATTGGACATTAGAAAGAAGTTCCTCCCCACGAGGGTGGTGGAACACTGGCCCAGGTTGCCCAGGGAGGTGGCTGAGTTCCCATCCCTAGAGGCATTCAAGGTGAGGCTTGCCAGGGCTCTGGGCAAGCTGCTCTAGTTGGGGATGTCCCTGCCCACTGCAGGGGGGTTGGACTAGATGAGCTCCAGAGGTCCCTTCCAACCCAAACCAGTCTAGGATTCTATGATAATTCAGTTTGAAATTCATTTTTCCCTCCATTGAATCCACTGAGCTTTGGATCTGGAACAATCTTTTTCTCCAGGCAGGTAAATTCAACTTTCACCTGAGTCTGAAGATGTAAGAGAGACTTTGCACCTAGTGTAATCATTTTTTAGAAGCCATGAGCTCTTCTCCAGCTCTTCATCCTCAATTTGACCTCAACCCATCAGTGAAGGTTTTCTTGAACAACAGGTAGCAATTACCAAATGTCTACTGTCCAGTGACTTCAGGGAGGTATCATTCTTCATCCTGCTGCTGAGTCTTCCTTTAATAGGCAGGAAAGATTGATGATTGATAGAGAACATATCCAAGGGATGAAATATGATGCTGTCACTGCAAGCCACTTAATGGCTCTGCTGGGACACAACAAAATGAACAAAGCAACAACAAAAAATGCCCAATCCAACCAAGCCACTACCACATCATTACAGATTAGTAAGAGTCATTCATCTTATTTATTACTATTTTTTTTTCATCCCCACAAAGAGCCAGATTTCATCAGCAGTATCTAACAAGCAGTAATGCTCTGATTTGCACAGAGATGTCATTATTGCTCATGGTATTTTAGATGACAAGGAAGGCTGCAGCTCATTTTCACAGTAGAGAGCTCCACAAGTGCTTCTACTGCAAACCTGGCCTAGAGGAGATAATCACCAGGAAGGAAAGTGGGAATTAGGGAAAGTTTTCCACCTGATCACAGGTTAGAAGTTGACTCAGTTGACAGAGAAACTGATAGTCTAGTAGAAGATGCCAATATTATTCTTGGTGATATTAATTTCTGGGCTTTGGAGATGAAGTCCTTAATTAATTCATTTCAAAGAGATCTTGCAAAAAAAGAATCTTAATTAGATTAAATCATTATTTCAGGAAGCAAGGTGCCAAATTACTCAAAGCTAATTAGGGAAGTCAGGAAATTGGCCTCTCCACCAGTTTACAGGCAATGTGAGCAATCTTTTACTCTGTAGCTATCTCTCTGCCAGCAGGAACAACATTGTATTTGAATTTATTAAAGCATTGGGAATAATTCCATTAACAAAGACTCTGGGGAAAAAAAAAGGCAAGGAGAAATGGTCTCCCTAGCATAGTCAGAATTGTTTAATGTATTTAAAACAGTGAATAATTCAGAAATGCCTCCTAAAAATGTTATGGATGTGACATTTCAGGAAAAAAATGTTTTATTTGACACATCAATTTGCCTTTTTATTCCAGGGCAAAGACTAAACAGACTTTCTCTTTCCTATGAAATATGATTTTAACACTAATGGTAGTCATTAATTTGGAAGATAGGATGGAAAGTTTTAAAATTCTTATTTCTTCACATACATTTTAACAACTTGAAATGAATTTTCTGAATTTGAGCTTTTCCTTAAGCTGGAGCTGTTCTGTTACTAGAGCAGCAGTAGGGCATTATTAAACAGTAATTAGTTAATTGTATCTCATCAGAAAGCCATGCTGTTAAATGAAATATACTAATGTCCTTTTATTTCACTTGCAAAACACCACAGCAGAATCAATTTGTCACCAGGCATTAAAAATTAAGTGATTAAACATTAAATAAAGACCTAGACAATGGCAGTTTCTTACTCAAAACCAATGGCAGCATCTTACCCACAAGCATGTGATGATGTTCTCCTAACAAGTCATTCACATTTCTTCTGCTTGAGGATTAACACCCCCCAAATTTGTTACTCAGCATTAAAAAAAAGCTTTAAACATTGTAAAGTTGCAGCAGGGCAGGTTTACATTAGATATAAGGAAAAATTTCTTTACTGAAAGGGTGGTTAAGTCTTGGACTAGGCTGCCCAGGGAGGTGCTGGAGTCACCATCCCTGGAGGGATTTAAGAACATCTAGATGCTCTACTTAGGGCCATGGTTTAGTGGTATGGTAGTGAGAGGTATGGTTGGACTTGATGAGCTTAGAGGTCTCTTCCAACCTTCATGAATCTGTAATTCTGTAAAGGAATAAATGAATGGAGCACATAATTTATGGTAGGCAACTAGGCACATGGTTGCTGGCTCAATCTCGCCAGCTGACATGTCCCAAAGAATGAGAAGGGTAAAAGTGAGACAACTCACATGAGTTATAAAAGAGTTTCCATAAATCAAGTGTAGTAGATTTCCTGCAGGGAATAAAAACCTTTGCATGATTCTCCAGTGACAGGTTTGTATTGTGTCTGCTACACCATTATAACTATTAATGGTATCTCTAGATCTCTGTGTAGCAGTTAACAGGTGGCAATCTGGAATGAGCTTGAAATGTAAGTCTTCTCCTAATTAAGGCTGACAGATTCTGTATTTATAGTACATTCACCTCTTGTGTTTATGCTTGATTTTTATCTTTACCTTAAAAAAAAAAAAAAGCTCTGTCATGGTGAAATCTCTTGTGGTTCTTCCCTTTATTTAAAAATACTATGCATCTGGGTGGCTCACTCAAGGATTTTGACTTTCCAATTACATATCACAGCAGGATTTTCTTTCATTAGTTGAGCAGGTGTGACCTGGCTAATAAAGAGAGCTGATTAGTCTATAGCTCTATTTTTCCCCTGGGCACTCTTCAACATGCAGCAAATTCTTGCAGTGTCCTTTCTCAGAGTAAAGTTCAGTTATTGGTAGGATCTGTCAGCTGTCTTTTCTAAACACTGTGGTTTAATTCTGTATCAGCCTCCTTGGTAGTAGCTATAAGAATAATGGTGCTCAAAGTAAGAGTCTGGTGGTCAGCAGAACTTAGCCAAGAGCATTATGAGCATTGACAGGTCAATTTATCTGTCAAAGGCTAAATGGTAGTGTGGGAATGGTACCTTGCTTTTCAAATGCTAGCTAAAAGCACCTTATTCCTGTAAAGAAGATCATTTAAACAAGAGAAGTTTGGACAATTAATTCTCTGTGCCTTACCTTGCTTTTCAAGCCCTCACCTTCTAGGCTGCTGCAGATAGAGAAGGAAGGGGAAGAAATGCCTTCTTGGGTCTTAGTTTCTCCAGAACTTTCTTCTTCAGCAGAGCAGAAATAAGCTACTTTACAAGATGTCAGAATGTACAGCTTATGAATAAAAATGAAATAAGAGGAGTCAACTAATCTAATTTACTTTGCTCAGGATGTGACAGGCTGATGCTTATTTGGGATGAAAACCTTCATCTCCCTCAGAATCTGTGGGTCAAGCAAAACCTATTTCTGAACCTGTGAACCCTCTCCTCTGAATTCAGAAAGTGTTCTTCCAGATGAATTTCATAAATATGAAAATAGCTGCACCACTCACCAGAATGTTACTGGCTGATTACTGGACAGCTATTAAATAATAGATTCTAAGTAATAATACTCCTTTTCCCCCATAGCTTTGAAACAGGTCTGCAGTTTGCTCAGCTCTTCAAATCTAAGCTTGAGCCTGAAGGTGAGACTTCTATATCATTTTCAAATGATAGAAAATAGGATAATTTAAACCACAATGCTGCTCTATTTTAAATTAAGGCTTCACACCACATGACACCCTGTTCTTCATTCATCACCCAACCTGACTATGTTGCCAGCTTTGTCATCTTGTGTTTTCAGCATCCTCTTCTCTAGTAACATCTCTGCAAAGATCTGCATGCAGACAATGGCTGAAGAATAAAGAAATCAGCATTTGAGATTGCAGCAAGAGAGGTTTAGATTAGATATAAGGAGAAATTTCTTTACTGAAAGGGTTAAGTCTTGGCCCAGGCTGCCCAGGGAGGTGCTGGAGTCACCATCCCTGGAGGGGTTTAAGAAACATTGAGATGCTCTCCTTAGGGCCATGGCTTAATGGCATGGGGGTGATAGGGATGGTTGGACTTGATGAGCTTAGAGGTCTCTGCCATCCTTCATGATTCTGTGAAAGGAGATAAATATCTATCACATAATTTTCATATATAGGTATAGTCCTTTCAATGCATGGATGGCTGCAGAACTCCTTTGCATGCAGCTCTGACATTTACACTGTAAACCTATCTGTGCTATCTATCTTTGATTCATATTTATTCCCTCTTAGCCATAGAACCTTTAGAGAATCCCCTCTTTTTTTTACTTAAATTTTAATACCATGCTCTGTAATGCTATGCAGTTTTCCAAATCATGATCTAATAAGGTTTTTAGTGGTTAATGGAATGAAAACAGAGTTTGCAGGCTCCAAAAACCAGTTTCAATCACACATTTTCTTCACTGCCTTCTGGTGGCTCTCCCACATTTTTACCCCAGTTGAAACCTGTAGTTCAACAAGAGAACTTGCCATTTTCTGCTCTCTTTCCTCTGGTGTACCTTGCCTTCAGCTCCTTATCTTTCCTGAAGAGGTCATTTCTCAAGCCTTGCTCAAGGTTTTTCTTATTCATGTTCATTTCTTGGCCATGCTTTTTCCTTCTTTTGGATTAGAGAGACTAGCAATAGAAGTCTTGCAGTCTGAAGTTCTAGGAGCTAGCAACCTTGTCCTGAGCACAGAGAGGGAAATGGCATACAGAAAAATGAACTAGATCTATTGATATATATATATTTAGATCTATTGAGATATATACATATTTAGATCTATTGAGATATATACATATTTAGATCTATTGAGATATATACATATTTAGATCTATTGAGATATATACATATTTGCATCTATNGATCTATTTTTAGATATTACTTACCAGACTTTAAATGAGAAAGACATGTGGTGTTCTCCAACCAGTAAACAGTGGGAGACCTGAGTGGTTTTCTACTCAGGGAATATTTAGGAGTCATCATGAGCATAGCCATCTAAATATGGAAAGTGAAGCTGTAGGGACTCTGTTCTAGAATGAAGCCTAGAAATTGGTACAAAATACTGATGAGTTGCAAGCAACAGGACAGAAAACAATAAAATACACATAAGGGTGAAACAAACCAGGTACATATTCTGACATGAAAATCAATAGTGATAAAGCAGATCTAAGGGTAAAGGAACCAGAATAAGGAAAGCTAGCCAATGAGATAGATTGACATAAAATATCTATTTGAAGCAGTGAAATAATGATGCATTTCTGCAGTAACAAAGGAAGTTCTAATATCAGCGTAAATCAAGAGAATATCTGTGTAACTAAAACATGTGGTTGCATGACAACCACCTGTTGGAATAATAAAGGTTGAAGAAACCCTATTGAACATGAATATTTGGGTAAAAATCATATAAATGATAGAACAGCATTTCATGAGAACAAGATGGAAATTGTCTTGCATGAAAGCTTCCAGACAGCAAGGTTTAGCTTACAGGGCAAACTTTGAAGAAGAAGAATCAAAACCTACTACTTCACTCTGAATTATAGAGCCAGCCAGTCTATGAGAGGAGCAGGAATCTCTTGCTTTTGACTCAGCAATAAGAACAGCATTATCTGCATTCACCACTCCAGCTGACTTCAGGTAGATGTCAGAAGTGGAGAACTGCTTCTTCAGTAAGGCTTGGAAGCTGCTGTTTCATGTCAAATTACTTGTGGCTTTCCTTTCAGCTGAAGATAATTACTGTGTAAGCTGCTTTATTAAGTTATGTTAGAAGATTATTTTCTCATTATTTTCCTGCTTTTTTTTTTCCCCCTCTGCTGAACATGTGCTCCCTGTCTCTGTTTTTAAAGCCTGTTACTAATACACTCTGAAGGAATGTGCTCTACCTGTTCACAGTCAGGTCATCATTTTACCATTTCCAGTGATTAATAATTAGTTAACACATGCTGTTTAGTTAGTTTTCAGAACTGGGGTGGTTAGGTGAGCCCTGGGTAAGTCAGTGATGCTCTAAGGATGGCATAGTGGTGAAGAGCTCATTTTTCATGTTCAGTCCACAATGAAGCATAGCTCAGTGCCTTTTCAAGTTGATTCCCTCTTATTTGCACTCACTTAATATTTGTATAGATAAAAACCTCAGCAGAATAAGTAAATACATCATTTCATAGCAACAACAACATGGGGAAGAATGAAGAGTGAATCCTGAATTAATCAATTGTGGAAAAAGTTGCCTTTTGCAGTTTTTTCTCCTACAAAAAAAGCAGTGATGTGTTCATTCCTGAGACCACAAAACAAAATTCCCTTCCTTCCTGATTCCTTTGGAATCAGATGGTTTCTTCTCTGAACCTAGCAGAAATTGCTTTTCTCTTCTAATGATGTAGAAAAGCAGTGAGAGATGATAGGAAGGATTGGATCCTGAGGGCTGCCCTCCTATTACCTAAATCTTTCCAACTGGGCTTGAATCCTCCTTTCTCAAATATCAGTAGTTGAAATACCCTCCAGCATGAGGCTATGTGTGTTTGAGGAGACATTATAGGAAATAAAAACCCTCATCACAGTTGTTAAACAGGGGGGAATTTTCTAGGCTGAGTGCTGACAGCTCAAATATGAGGTCCAGGATATCAAACAAAGAGATCAGACTTGCATGTGGACAAAGGAGGAGGCTTGCAAATAAGTAGGACTCTATAAAGCAACACCCAAATTCATCTTCTAGTTTTCCTAAAAGGAAGCAGTCTCCAGTTAATTTTGTGCCTTTTTGTCCTGGTTTTTATTATGTTAGTTCAGTTTACCTCCCCTAAATATGGCTACAAAGCTAATGACCTAGTTGAAATCTTACCTTTAAGTCTACCTAATTATCCTGAGGAGTGATGCTGAAAAAGAAAGAAATCTTAGTGTTTTCCAACAGAGATGTTGGATTTTACAAGCCTTTAGGATCACTTCTCTCTGATTTCATTACCCAGAATTTGATGTGCCTAGTGACAAGCACAATGTATCTAATTCTTAGCATCTAACATCCTTCAGTGAATGATTTCTTTCTAAAAGGCAAAACTATGTTTTTTCCATATCTTCAGTAGTCAATATAAAGTTTCTTTTACAGAGCATGACGTATAATGGCTTGAAACAATCTCAGTTAGTCTTTCCTATCTGAAAACCATTGAAACTCACTAAAGCTAAGTCATTACAACAGACATGATAATAAAATCCCCAAAGGATAGTGGGCAATTTTGGGTTCACTTTATTTTTTCAGTGGTGATGTCTCCAACACAATGCAAATAATTCTCATACAAGGAAGTATATCTTAAAAGACTTTTTAAAAGAAACAAAAATGACTGTTTTTACTATATATAAAGGCTACATTCAGGAAAGTTAATTCCTTCATTCCTTCTTTCAGTACCTATACAAAACTTAACCTTCATCACATTGATTCAAAAATAGGCTGGAAGGTGTTCAAGGAAAGGCTTTAGACTGACTAAATCCAAAACTGGAAAAGAATAGCTGTACAGTAATTACTTATTTTCAGTGTAAAGGCAAAAATCAAAGACCTTTTGGCAGTGACACTTTAGCCTCACATAAATCACAGGGAAATTAATGTGAGCACATCCCCAGCAGCATCCCTACTTACAGGTTTGCAATATATCACTTCAGATATCAGAAGCTGAACAGAGTCTTTTGCAGCCATAGGTTTACAACTGTGACCTGATCAACATCTCTGGGATGTCCAAACTGAAACAGAAGTTCTAGTTTGGCACATCTATTATCTTAATGATTTTTCATCTTCTCTTTCTCCAAAGCTGCTGCTGAAAGCATATAGGCAGAAGAACTGACTGGACTATCAACCTTAGCTTCTAGTTAGATATCCACCACACTGACTATGATAGGATAGCTGAAGTTACTTCACTGTGATACTGTAAACTCACATACCATTCATGTAAATATAAAATTCAAAATATTCTAATCTTCTAAGTGCACAGGCTTGACCATTTAAACTATATTTCCCCCTCTGCTTTGGCTTCCATTAACAATTCACTCTCCACCACATAGAAACATGCACATCTTGCAAAAGGAGGGATTACAGTGGGGTTTAAATCAGTAGTTAGATTACAACACCTTTAGAACAGAGGTGAGCTTTCAGCAGCTCATCTTCCTCAGGGAACACATCCAAATAATGCCTAGTGTTCCAAGACCTGCAAATTGATAACATTCATCCACTGAAAGTAGTCATTACCCAGAATGAATATCTATGTTGTGCTTAAGCCTCTTGCCTAGTTCAATGCTTGATTACACTACTAAAAATTGATCCTTTAGGATAGCTCCTGATCACAAAAAGAACATTAGTTCATCTTTATCTCTTTATTGTGTAGGGCAATTAGCACAAAGTCTTGGCAGGCAGTTCTCCCTTTCACAGTGATTGTTAAAAAGGTGTCATGGGAATAGAAGCAAGCTCTTTACAAGACATGCATGATGCAAAAAGCCAATTCACCACATTCAGTAGCAGTAAGAAAGCATTTGTCACCAAATCTGCTTGGAAAATGTTCAGCAAGTATCTGCCAGGTAGAGAGGGCTCTGCTGTTCATCTGCAGCAGAGAACACCCCTTGAGCTGGCAAGCAGGCTGAGAGCAGGTACTTTGGGAGATAGAAGGGCAGTAAGCTCAGCTGGGGATGGGAAAGAGACCCAGAAATTCTGCTCCATGCAGCCACTTTCTTTCTGACTAGTATTCCCCCCCTTCTCCCTAGTCCACCTTCTTCTCAAAGTGTGTAGCTACCCCCAAAGTGCAAATGCAGATCATGAGAATTTTGTCCATCTCAGAAAAGTTTCTTGCCTTATTCCTTAGATAGCCTGATAGAACAGAAAAACAGCATGCATAAATCTCTCTTCTAGTTTAAAATATGGAACTAGCAGGGCAGAAGTGAACTATGAAGAAGCAGAAAGTTCTAGAAAATGACAAATGCTGATCTAGCTAGTTGGATGCAAACACTAAAATCCTTTCTGTAAAGCACAGGTGAAAGTAGATTAAAGAATTCCTCTGCTTTAGTTCTCATCCCTGTCGCTATAAAATGTGCCATCAGTGCTATGAAATTGGCAAATAAACTTATGTTCTATATCAAAGAAGCAGGGCTTGGCCTAAACTCCTCTGTTTAGGAGACATGGGTATCACAAAGGATGTTAATGTTCATTGACAATGTTCACAAGCATTAGAAAATGGAAGTCATAAGGAAATTGCAGCTAACTCAGAGTCTTCTGGCTCTAGGATGTATATTGGTGATGGGAGTATTCTGGAAGCTCCATCTGTTAGGAGCCAGGCTTTATATACTGAATAATTGCTAAATTCCAAGCAGACCAGGTGGCAGGGCAAATTAATCTGGAAAGAAATAGAAAAGTTATGGGGAAGGGAAAAGAAAAATTGTGGGAGAAAGTTAATTCAGGTTTTTCTGAACATGCTGAATGAGGATAGGAATAAAGAGAGGGAAAGAAGGGACACTTTTACACTGAGAGATATTTCTTGGGCTAGTGGAATGTGAGATGAAAAAAGCTGAATATATTGTCTTGACAATTTCTATTTCAGAATATTCATGCTCTCAATAATTAATCATTTATTTGTAAAATCAATTCACAGGGCCAGGTGTAAACCAAAAGAAATTTAATCTGTTTTCTTATCGATTACTGAAAATATTTCTAGAGTGAAAAGGAGAAGAGAGGAGGGAAAAGGAAGAAAGCTGGAGGTATTTTAGTTTCCCAGTCTGAGTGGCATATTCCATTTTTCATGTGAGAAGAACTCACTGAAAACTAACCAGATAGACACAAACATCACAACAACTGCTACTAGAAAGTCAAGAAATCTCTGGCAAGAACATAGGAGACCTCTAAGCTGCATTAATTGGCTCTGGGACTCCATAAACATGATAAAGCTCAGTGAGGTCAAACCTCCTGATTTCTCCATGGCTGAGCAGCTCAGAGAAGAGCTTAACAACACAAGCAAACAGTAATCAAACCAAAGACAAACACATATCTTCTGGGAGTCATTTGCTTTCAGGCACTGTGCTGTGTTTTCTCCTAGTATACCCTGTTTCTAGGACCCTAACTTTAAAATATATGCTTGAAAAGAGTAACTTCCAGGAGAAGCAGAGAAAGAGAAGGCAATAGCAACGGAGGAGAGATGATCAGGCAGGGAAAAAAAAAGGTCAGTTTGGCCATTTAACTATTGGCATGTGTCCATACTGATTAAACATAGAGAGATGATTACCAAGAGGAATTATCTTTGTGTAAAACATAGGCTGACACCTGAGGGACTCCAGACCTCCCCAGGGAATCTTTCTAAGGATTTATGTAGAAATCTTTCATGGTTTACTGCAGTGCTGATGAAGGTGAGTTTAAACCTGAGAGGTTTTCCTGATCATATCCCAGAGTCACAAAACTGTAGGGCTTGGGAGGGACCTCTGGGGTTCACCTAGTCAGGTTGCACAGGAGCACATAAGGGCAGGCTTTGAAAGTCTCCAGAGAAGGAGATTATATGTCCTAACCTGTCACAGAAATAACATATAGTCACAGCTCTCTGTCACAATATTACTTATGTTCAAGCATTAAAGGCAAAATATATCACACTTACCATTTCAGTCTTGTATCTACCACCAGAATCAAAGCTTTGAAATCTTCCCCATTCCTGAAACAACTTCAGCATAATCCTTTCCTCCACCTGGTAGTAGCAAGATATTCCAAAGCAAAGTAAGAATTACAAAAGCACAGTATCTTGTAAGTGTGGTTTGTAATCCTCTTGCAAGAGCCAGAGCAGGGAAGAGGTCAGAGCAGAGCTGAAAATGAAACAGGGAAAATGTGCTGCATAAGCTTTTAGAGGAGCCCCAAATGCAAAAGGAGAAAGGCAGTAAGAATCCTTTCATTTTTTTCCCCCTACCTCTTAACCAGAATGAGCTTTCTACATCATATCTGCACGTTCAACATAGGAATAGGCTCAGGGATTGCTTTATCTTGGTTTCTTCTGTGTAACTGTAATGAGCCAGCTTGCTTCAGAAGACCAAGAAATCAAACTGAGTCAAAAGTTAGTTCCCAAAATGTCCACAAAACTCTTGGTTTGAAGACTCCAGGTCTACATCACCTTTGTGCAACAAGAACAATGGTAAAAGCTAGTAATAATTCAACATTATGAAGAGTAACACTTCAGGTCTTGACATGAATAATTCTTATTAATGGATCTACTTTTAGTGTTTCTGTTACTATCACATCTCATTGGCTTCTCAACATTATTTTCCAGGTTTGCATACTTAGAGTCTGAGATAAAATGATGATCCTGTAACAGTGGTTTGAGGAAATTAGGCTTGTATATCACTACAAATTGCCAATCAAGTCAAAAGCTCTTCTATTCTACAGCACAACAACATAGCTGGCACTCTGAGATGTAATAGAAAATGTGCTCTCCACATTGTTGTTGGATTAGTTTATGATGCTAATTTGGCTTGGCAAAGTGGAAATATTAACTTGAACACACAAAATAACACTCAAAGTAACATTTAGCTACCTGCTTTTCTTAGTGGGAATTAATACTGCATAAAGGTGTATTCTCATGATTTAATGTATTGCAAATACAAATTGGATAGTGCTGGAAAAAATGCTGAAAGTATCTGATAAAACAAGAGAATCAAAGGAAAAGTAGAGAAATGGCAGCTGGGATGTGCAATGATTCAGTTTTAATAATACAGATATATATTAAGCTACCAAAGTATGTTGGCAATCCAAAAGAACAGGAAGAATACTGTAAAAAAAAATCAGAATATATCTGAGAATAACAAAAAACCACCTATTTTTCCACCCTGTGACTCCTGCTTTTTTATTTAGGGAGGGATCTGGGCTAGTTGAAATTTGTTGTGTTTTCTTCTCTTATGATCCAAAAATACTAGTTAGAAAATTACTGGTAGAAAAATAACTGATATCAGGATTTGGTCTTACACAATCTTTGGTCATTCCAAAATATCAAGGCATGTTGGGAAATAACATACTACCAGAAAATAGAGGCAACCACTCTTCCTCCCCTTACTCTGCCACATTTATCATTGTGTGTCCTGTACAATTCTCACTGCAGCTTCCTCTCAGGCTGAAATTCAGTTTTACCAGGCAAGGGCTAAGGAGCTGGACCTCATCAAAAACTCCTTTCCTTAATGTCTGATTGCAATCAATTCTTTCTCCACTGATGGCCTATCTATTCCACAGCAAGTCTGAAGTTCCCCTACAGTTTCTCAAGTATGTCCTTGCTTTCTGTGTCATATCTCAAATAATCTACAAAAAGAGAGTTTCTAATTAGTCAAACTTCCAAATAGATATTTATTACCAAAAATTAGCTGGGCACAAATGCAACTAGCATCTCAAATAAGTTAATGACTGTCATTTACTTCATTCTTAGATCCAGCCTGCAGTCTGGTTGCAGTCATTTCTGGCTGACAAGGCTTTTATTTTTACTGCCAGGTCAGTGTATTTCAGCTTTTAATTGTTCTGGAATAACAGTCTTTATGAACAACAGGTTTTAGAGCACCAGGTGCAATGACTTCTGCCTTTTCTGATAGTAGCATGCAAAGCAATCTGAGAGACACCAATTTTTTGGTGTGTTCTATTTTGCTTGACATCAGACTACTTCCCTGTGTTTCATATCAGCACACATCATAAAGGAGCTATGTGTAGTGACTCTGGCCCACACCACCACATGACAGTTTGCAAAATTACAGTATCCCAGTATGTTATGGGTTGGAAGGGCCCTAGAAAGATCATCTAGTGCAACCCCCCTGCCAGAGCAGGAGCACCTAGACCAGCTCACACAGCAATGTGTCCAGGCAGCTCTGCAATGGCTCCAGACAAGGAGACTCCACAGCCTCCTGGGCAGCCTGGGCCAGTGCTCTGGCACCTGAACTGCAAACAAGTTCCTCCTCGTGTTAATACTAAACCTCCTGTAATCCAACTTGCTCCCATTCCCTCTTGTCCTACCATTGGATGCCATGGAGCAGAGCCTGGCTCTCTCCTCCTCACACTCACCCTTCCCATATTTCTAAGCATTGCTGAGGTCTCCTCTCAGTCTCCTCTTGTCCAGGCTGAAGAGACCCAGCTCTCTCAGCCTGTCCTCCTAGGGCACATGCTCCACTCCTTTCAGGATCTTGCTGGCCCTGTGCTGGACTCTCTCCAGCAGCTCCCTATCCTTCTGGAGCTGAGGGGCCCACAACTGGACACAGGATTCCAGGGGAGGCCTCCCCAGGGCAGAGGAGAGGGGAGAAGAACCTCTCTGGCTCTGCTGGCCACGCTCCTCTTAATGCATCCTAGGATGCCATTGGCCTCTTGGCCACAAGGGCACATTGCTGCCTCATGGGCATCCTCCTAGCCACCAGCACTCCCAGAGCTTTTTCCCCAGGGCTCTTCTCCAACAGATCAGTTCCCAGTCTGGACTGATCCATGGGCTTGTTCTTTCCCAGATGCAGTACTTTACATTTACCCTTGTTAAATGTCATCAAGTTTCTCCCTGCCCATGTCTCTAGCCTGTCCAGGTCACTCTGGATGGCAGCACAGCTCCTGGTGTGCCAGCCACTGCTCCAGGCTTGGGATCATCCCCAAACTTGCTGAGGGAACACTCTACCCCTTCATCCAGATCATTAATGAATATATTGAACATTACTGGCCCCTGGGGCACACCACTAGTCACAGGCCTCCAGTTAGACTCTGCTCTGCCGTATTCCTGTTACACTCTCCAGAACTTAACCTTGGATAAACTCCCTCAAAACCTTTTTATCTGAATGGAAAACAGAAAGGAAAACCACTGCATATCTTTACCTTAATGTTAGGTTTTCCTGGCATTCACATATCCTTTGTCATTCAAGACTCACCACGTTAAATTGCTAGAGGCTTCTTCTCACCTGAAGGCATGAAAGCAGATCTGTCAAGCTATAGAAAACTTTGTAGGTTGTGCAATATATTTCTGATATAAAGATCATTGTGCTAAAAAAAAAGGACTCCTGGGGGTAGGCAACTCCTTGCAATTAATGGAAAGAAATTGATGTTTACAGGGCAAGATCCAGTTGGCCAAATATAAAGAGTTCCAGCTGCTGAGATGCCTACACCTCTGTATCTAGACAGCAAAGGAGTTGTTGCACTAGAAAGCTATTGATTTAAATTTTAGTCTCACAAGCCTACCCTGAGAACAGCTGCTCTGCAATTCTATTTAATTATCTTCTGGCTCATTTTGTCTTGTTTCTGCTGTTAAAGCTGAAAATTTTTAATCACCAAGCCTGGCTCGTGCTAAGTATTTGTTTGGTTGGTTTTGGTTTAGAAAACTCAAAAAAAAAGGATGTGTAATCAACTAGGCTTACAAAATTTCTCCGGAGTCACTCAAAACAAACCAATTATACAACATGAAACTGGAATTCCCTGCTCAAAAATTATCTTTAGTTTGAGAGAAAAAAACCCACAAACATAACTCTTCAAGAAATGTTTCCTTGCAGAAGGACTTAAAAGAGAATTTTGTGAATGTGAACAGTGAATTGAAGGTAACCAACTTATCTTAATCTTTAGTTTAGTGACCTGAGGCATGCGAGAGGAAGGGTAATTCATTTCTTGCCATTAATATTTGAAGGTTATATGTAAAGAACAAAGACTTCAAGTTTCATTCACTAGTTCCTAAATAATTAGCACTGTGTAAGAATACAAGAATATCCATATCAGTTGAATTTAAAGAGCTACATAGCCCAATATCTTCTCTCCTGAAGCTGCCAGAAGTGAAGCCTTAGGGAAAAGATATAGGAACACTTCTTTTCTATTCCTTTGGCAAATTACATATCTCAGTTAATACTTTGATAATTTCCCATTTGGGTTCCTTTAGAAATCCTGTGTAAATACCATCTGCTTGCAGCCACTGTTATAATCTGGGTTGAGCAGTTGTTCTTCATTTTATTGACTTGCTCAGAAAGGTTTTCTTCTGACACTTTTATTTGAGTCTGTTCCTCCAGGATCCTTACCATAAGCCACACATTTTACTCCTTGTTAGTGTGGATGTTGATGACTTTTCTAGGAAAATATATACATATAATGGAAAGTGCACCACATTTCAGGCTATCCACTTATTAGAAAGAAAATGCCTCTGTCTGAAAAGAAGTTATTCTAAAGGTAGATAAAACTAAATGAACATCAGTTAGTAGCCCAGAGGTACAAAAAGATATATAAAATCAGTGTGGGAAGAAGGCAAATAAGTTCAGCCAACCACGATATTTGTCATTTGCCATCAAGAATTGATTTATCCTGCCTCATTTTACTGTTAAAAGCAGGGCTTGGTTTTGTCAACATACAGTTATCAGTTCTAATACACTAAAATTTCATTTGTGCAGCTCCTGAACACCACATGGAAGACCTTGTAGTTTGTCATCACTCCTGATGAGTTCATTGCTCTTCTTCCACCTGTTGGATACAAGTAGCTGCTCTAACCTAATCTAACAATAAGTTCCAGCTTCATAGAGTACTGTAAATGCTTAAATTATTTGAGTTTGAAAATACTGAATTTGCTTTGTCCAGGTTCTGCTTTAAGCTCTTGGAAACCTTCCTTCCTTCCTGACCTGGAAAAGGTAACCAACCCTTCCAACATTTGCTAGGCCTCTCTCTTGCTCACCCTGAGGAGCAGTGGTGCAGAACTTCTCCTTAGGGCAGGAAGCCTTCAATCCCTGCTGAACCTTCATTTGCACTGATCTTAGCTAAAAGAAAAAAAAGATCAGTTATTATTTGCCTCTAGCTCATCTTTGCATCACCACAGCAGGACTTCTACACTAGGAAGAGAACTTGAAAAGTGCTGTCCTCACTTTGTTAGACCTTCCCATCTCCCACTGTTCTCCTAGAGGATAAATCTGGCTGGTGATTGGCACACTTGCCTAAAGATCAAGCAACCTGAGCTCTCCTCATAATTCTTCTGTGTATTTACTCTGTAAACCAATCTGTTCCTCTGCCTAGAAAAATCATGATAATAGTCCCCACTCCTGTATTTGAAAGTTTCAGATAAAAAAAAATGTGCTCTAAAAGCTAGAAGCTATTATTAAAGCTTTCTCAATAAGCTGGGTATCAGCCAGAGGAACAGAAGGCAAGGCACAATCCTTTGCCACCAGAAAGACTTCACTAAAATGGGGGTTACAGTAAATGACAAAACATTTCAGTTCTCACACCAACTTGGAGCAAACTCTTTGAGATGCATGGGGTGGTGCTTTTCATAAATAGACACTGTCAGAATCTGTCAGTCTCCACAGAGAGTTCAGAAAACAAACCTCTTCAATACAACTCCAAGGTCTGCAGAAACCTGCCTGGTCATCACCAGCATCTCAGTTTTAGAGTTCAATATCCTAGTGGAGCATCCCACAGCATATGAATGAAAAGCTCAGCTCTTGCTATGGAAGGGAGGTTGTTGGTTTGGGGTTTTTTTGGTATTTTTTTCAGTAAATAAGTACAGAAAATCTATTCTATCCTATCCCTGTCATATTTCCTTTGGAATTATTCAGTCTTTCAGTGTAAAAATGGGCAGCACTTACTGAATGGACTGCTGCTCATCCTTTTTTCCCCCTCCTTTTTCATAGCAGGATACCATATCTCATTGCCAGGAACCTATTCAAGCTTTACTTTAAATGAAGGATTAGTCATTTTCTCCAGAGCCTTCCTACAGGATCACTCTCCTGATCACTGCACTGAGTAGAACACAAATAATGATTTTTTTTTTTCCTTCGAAACTCTTTCTCTTTTCTCCCCCAGAAGGAGAGGGGAGAAAGAGCACAGGCTAGGATTCATCTATCCTGGATGCTTTAGGCACTCAAGTCTCCTTCTGCTAGAATAACTTGATTTCATTCCTTGTTGTGCCCAGTCAGAAGAGTAGCTTATTAGAAGCAGTTAGTAGCAGCTCATCTTCTGTTCTCCTGGGTGAATTTGGGTAACCTGAATCCCTCCACGCATCCGGTTGATTAAAGCAAGGCAAGCTCCTGCATCCTGCTCTTAGTCTTATCTTGGGATGCTGAAAAGGCTGGCAAAGCTCTCATTTTAGCTGTGGAGTTGCTCAGCCTCTTCTGCTTGCTGCTGTACTGTGATGGCAAGGGGCTGGAGAATGGAAATGCTGTTGACTGGTAGGATTGGGCTCTTGGGAAGAAGTGGATTGTAGGCATTGATGAAGGTTCCCTGTGCTAGATTAAGAAGGTAAGGAAGAAACACTTGTAGTCCTCTTTTGTTGTGGTTAATAATTGTTGTTACACTGAAGAGGGATTCTACATATTTTATAATATTGGAAGTCCATCTCAATAAGATGACGTAAGACTGACAGAGATAGACACTAGGCTAGCAAAGGCATAGAGTGCTTTGGGAAAACTCTAGCCAAGAGTCTGGAGAAATAAACACTTGAAGAAAAGTCCAAAGCTCAGTGTTTCTAGAGCCATTGTGCTGTCTACTCTTTTCTATGGTTCCCAAGCATGGCTCATCTATCCCCACCACCTACGACTCTTGGAGCGCTTCCAGCAGCGCTGTCTCCGCACAATCCTAACCATCCATTGGACAGATGCTGGGACTAATGCGTGTGTCCTAGAACAAGCAGCAATTCCAAGCCTTGAGGCCATGCTGCTGAGAACGCAGCTGCATTGGGCAGCTCACGGCTCCAGCATGAAGAACTCCTGCCTGCCTAAGCTCATGCTCTCTGGGCAACTTGCCCCTGGCTGTGGCAAGAGAGGAGCCCCGAAGAGGAGATGCAAGGAGTCCCTGAACCAACAGCTCAGCCTTGGCCATATTGCTGCCCTGAACTGCTCTCCTCTGGCCTCCACTCAGCAGCTCTGCACACACACTAGTTTGAATGGCGCCCATGGTTTGGAGCAGGCACGCAGGATCACTCTGGAGGAGAAAAGACAGCGCAGAAAGAATCGTGTCTTGCAGCTTCTACCTCCTGAGGAGTCCTTGTGCTGTGCCTTTTGCAACCGCTCTGGTCTGTCCCAAATTGGCCTTGGCAGCCAGCAGCGCTTGGAAAAAGCGCTTGGGAAGAGCGTGGATGGAGCCCTCCCTGGAGCTGCGTTTGCCAAGCCTGGCCATGACATTGAAGAGGGATTCTACATATTTTATAATATTGGAAGTCCATCTCAATAGCATCAGTGCAATCCTGTGACACTTGTCAGGGCTGATTTTGCCATGTTTCTCAGTGATTTGGTTGCTTGTCCTTTCTGGGTGGGACACAGTCCCCAGCAGCTCTTCCAGCAGCTTGTAGCGGGATGCATGTGTTCACCGCACATGAGTAGTTAGGAGTAGCTAGACCAGTAGCACACAGTCTAAATTTGATTGTGAAGGTGCTGCTTTTCACTATATAAAATGTCAGAATCAGGCCAAAATGGGTGATTATCTACACTGGAAAAAAAAACAACACAACCCACCCTAATCTTTTCCTTTGAACAAATATCCAGCTGTGTGGTTTGAGACTCTAATATTACCAAGAATGAGGTTTCCATTTCAAGTCATCTTCTCCCCTGCTCGTGAATAGACTTGATGGATTGAAAAAGAGTATCACACTCTATTTTTTTAAAGAAAATAACCTATCCCCAAGTTACTTTGCTTCCTGTGGGCAGTGCATAAAAGGCTGAGATAAGCTTAACAGTCCAGGTAACAGAGTCCTCCTGACTGACTGGACAGGCATTTGTAGCCCATACCAAATGTAATGTTGGGAAAATGAGTAACACAAACTAATGGAAACACACTTTAGCTCAAATTTTGCACAGCTTAGTTGATGCCTGGGAATTTATTATATTTGGGCTGTTTGATCACCTTGTGGAAATTTGCATTTTTCTAGGCTGTGTGAAAGTAAGAAGTGCTTGTTCTCCAGAGAAGTCATTACTGAAATGAAAGAAGACAAAGATGACAACAGATTTTTTTTTTTTAAAGCAGGCTTTGTCTTCTACTGATCTAGAATTCATGAAAGGCTTGATTGTCTTTTTTTCAAATTATGTCAGAGTTTAGAGCTCAGAGTTCTGAATAAAAATTATGGAGGGAGTAATAATACAACATTGTAATGGAAAATGAGCAGGGAAATTACACTGGAGAGGGATTCTACATATTTTTTAATATTGGAAGTCTATCTCAGGAACATCAATGAAATTCTGTGACATATGTCAGACTTAATTTTGACATGTTCCTCAGTGATTTTTAAAGCACTTTATTTCCTACATGCAGTATTTCACAGGAGAGATTTCTTTTAGCCACAGGCAATAACTTTTGTGATCACCATACTATCCTTGTGTGATAATGTAATGAAACTTTGGGTTTATACAACCTCTAACTGCCAGTTGTGCTTTATTCCTTGTTTACATCAAACAGAAGAATCCATGGGTGCAAACAAGATGCTGATCCTTCAGCTGACTGTACCTAAGCTGCCTGTGGACTCATCCAGAACACTATTTACAACTGCAGCATCAAGCTAAATCTCCTGCAAGAAGGTGAACTAATTTCAGTTTCTATTATGACAGAAATAAGAAAAAAAATGCCTAACATCTATCCTTTATCTGCATCATCTATCCTTTATCCTTTATATACATTTATACATCTACATCAAAGTTTTTAAGTGAAAGCTAAATGAATTTACCCAAACAGGCAAAGAAAACTAATTTGGGGTCCCTATCCCCAGAGGTATTGAGATATCAATATCCTATAACAAAGAACACGTTAAAGCAGTGTTTTAAAGCATGCAAGTTACCATCTTCATAGGGCTCATAGATTAGGTATTTTTGTATCCTACTGGGAGGAAAAATCCTACACCTACATCATCTCCTCATTGCTCTTTTCAAATTGCATTGACTAAAACAATCTTCATGAAGAGATATGCAACAAATATTACTGAGTTGCTTCTCCATTCAATTGTATTATCCCCAAAATAACCTTTAGAACCACCAACCACTTTCAAATTCAAGATTTCTTCATTAATTCCAAAATGACCATGATATTGCTAAATAATGGGGATGTAAACTCCATACAAGACTTACATATTCTTCTAGATCTCTTGACAAAAAACACTTGGCCTATATAGAGGAAAGAGGAAGTTTTCCTTTATGTAGCTCTCAGAAGGGTTGAGTGCTCCTTGTCCAACCAGAAATAACTGATAAGCACCAACTTGGCCCTTTTTGTTTAATAAATAAGGGGAGGAAACAGTTGAAATGTGTTATTCTGCACTGTTAAATGGCAGAATTGGCTTTCTGTTCTAATTAAGTGTGAACTTATAATTAAATCCTGTAAGGTGGATCATAGATAACATCTAAAAATCAATTATTAGCAAGTACTCAGTGCCTCCTTTTCATTCATGATGGAAACTTTGAGTTATTTTAACTATTATTCACCAGAGACATCCTACAAAAAGGCTGCTGTAACTTTTTATTTCTCTTGACATTGACAAAGGGATCATGGAAAGAGAGGAGATCAGTGTATGCCAATGTTGTTTCATTTTTCCTTTATTGGAGCCAAAGGGTAGGTTGGGGTAAAATATTCAATTGACTTAAATGGAAGAGTAAAAGAGGTCAGGAAGGCTAGAAAAATCAAACAGGAACATCAAGAATTATCTTCCTTAGCAGAGAGATAGCAGAGCTGTGATTCCATCCTATTATCTGCACACTACCTTGTTCTGCCCAAATCCTCACCTGTGTAGCCATGACTTAGAGGAGATGTTAACTTTGAGAAAGTTACCTTATAAAAGTTCCATTAGCTCCGAAAGGAGGAAGCTCCCTAAGAATTTGGCATTCCCTGCCATTCCTCCAGTAACACATGAAAACAATAATAATAAACACTAATGAAACTACCTTATTAAGCTTACACAGAGGTAAGTGGAAAGGTTTGATGCACACACATCTTGCTGAAGTCAAGGAGACTGTATTTCACTGCTTTGGCCACATCCAGGCTCATCTTATTTCACTCCTAAGGGAAAACCAGAGCTGTCTGTGGATGTTGTTCTCCCTCACAATTTATTTCCTGGAAAGTTAAACAGGACTGCTGGCCAGTTTGAAAAAAATGGAAGAGGAATTTGTAGGAGGAATTCCACTTCTTTTTTGCCAACATCTGTCTTCTACTGGAGAGCTCATTGAGTTGGATGGCAAACAGCTGCTCTAGCTGCAAAAAAAAAAAGGGGTTTAAAACTCCAGTAAAGACTATTGTTGAGAAATTTTCAATGCTACAGTCAAGGACAACTGGCTGTTTGTCTTTTAGCTGCTGGTATATTTCCATGGAGCACTGAATCTTTGTTTCAAGGAGCCTGTGGAGGTAAAAGAACCAACCTGCCATACAAAGGAAGTGGATATAAAGGTGGGAGGCAATATGGAATGGATATTGCTAGCACCAGAGGTTGGAATAAGCATAGAAGACAATAATATGATCATATCATGCAAACGATGAGCTCTCCAGTCTAGAGTCCTCAAACTCAGAAAAGGTAAGACCAGAATGGGCAGGGAATACACCACAGGAATGCTGAGTTTTGGTAGTGAAGTCACAGAATCATTAAGGTTGGAAGATACCTCTAAGATCACCAAGTCCAACCATCTACCTATCGCTAACAAGCCGCTAAAGCATGGCCCTGAGTAGAACATCTTAAAAACATCAAGTTAGGGTTGGAAGAATATTCTTTGCTAATTTTAGGGGTTTAGAGAGTTGAAACAAAAGGATCAGCTAATTGGCAGCCTTGTCTGAAGCAGAATGGAGAAGCGACCGTGGCAGTCAAAAGATTCAGATATTGATCTCCTGAGGCATGGTGGCTGGATGGCATCATGCACACACAAAGTAGTCCCCAAACACACCCTAGAGCTTAAAAGTAGATGGTGTGGAACTTGCTCTGCTAGCAACATCTCTAATATCTGGTGTCCTTACAAAAGAGAGCTGGATCATGCAGGGAGAGACCTTGTGAAGTGGGAACAGCAAAATGCAAAATCCTGTAGAGCCTGAGGCTAGGTAATGGATCCCAGGCTGCTGTTCTGACAGAGGCTGACAGCCAGAGAAGGTACCTTGTAAGAACACATCTCTTAACAAAGACATTTTATTTAAGGTTAAATCTTTAGCTAAGCATTTTTTTTTTCTGCAAAAGGGAAATACTAACAGATTCTTTAGAGATGAAATATTATTATTTATTCATCAGTGAAATCTTTCTTGTTTAATATTTACAAATCGATGGTAAAATGAAATGTAAAAAACCTGGCAAAGCTTTAAAAGAGTAAGTTGTTGGAGCACTTACTGCATTATACATTTGGTGTTCAATCTGTTTTAACTATAATATGCTAGTGGCAAATGTTTTAAAGCTAGAGTTATCTGGAAGAGGAACAACCACAGAAGTGCAGTATGACTGCCATCAACCCATAGCCCTTTACAGTTTTAAAGCCAATGCCTGCATTGAAGCTTGTGGCCTTAAGTCCTACCTAAAGCAGTGGTATTTTATCACACCTCTTTCATGGATATAATTAAGTGGGCTTTTGTAAACAAGACTGTGTGCAGAGGCTACTCAATGCCTTGTGTGAGCAGGCTTTAATTATAATTGCACTAGATACACAGGCTTTGCAAATCCTGGTTGAAAAGAGGATAATGATCCATAATGTGTTTTTAAAGTATAGACAGTGAACATCTGGAAGAGTTAAGATGAAATCAGGTAGCTGACTAGGATGACTCTTTTGATTTATGATGATCACATCTGCCAGAGAGTCTGCAAAGCTAGGTGCTAGATAGAGGTAAAAAGTGTTAATCCCCATGCTATGTGAATACATCAATTTGTGCATCATTTTTCACTTTTATTACTCCTTGGCTTAACTTTCAGACTGAAGGAGTTCTGCATGGACTCAAAGAACTGTCAGAATAAACAAACACATCACATCCAGCAATATTTTGTCACTAATATATTATTTGAGTTCTATTTATTGCTCTAATGTATCTTTGCAGGGCTTTAAATTTTATCCTACACTGTCTGTGTAGCAGGAAAGCCATTTCCATTGCAAACCTGGAACAGTAATGAATAGCAGCCTTCTGGGGATAGGCTTCTGAGAAATTTATTTCACCTCATGTTGCTCAGCCACCCAGAGAAGGAATTTGTTTCCGTGACAGATAAGGATAGCACAGCTCACTTTTCAAATGATCATGGGACACCACAAATCAGTACTGGAGCGGGGGGGAAGGAGAATTCAGGGTCTTATTTTTTCTTGTATATTCTTTAATCCTCCCAGTTCACTCTGGAGGAGTGTCAAATGTGTAATATTTGATTAGCAGGCATTAAGAGAAACCTGAGAAATGCACTTCAGATAACCTTCTAGACCTCCAAATTCAAGATGGCTTTTTATTTGTTGTTTTCAAGAGGGCAGTTGAGCCTTTTCTTCTAGCCAAAACACACTGAAATCAATACAACTGGATTTCTGCAAAACATATTTCAGCAGCAGCATTGTTAAGAGAGAAAAGAGTGGCAACTCAAAGCCTGATTAGTGCATGCACCTCTACTGCAAGGATTTACACAACAGGTTTATGTTGACATGCTCTCAGCACCTATTGACTGGAATGATCTACTCAGAAGGGGTAAGGTGAAGTATAGATGCTCTCACCAGTTCATGTTTACCCTATAAACAGGTTTGTCTCAATACCAATACAAAAGACTCTAAAGATGAAAACATCTCTCGACCTGGGGAAGTTGTCAGCTTTTTACCCTATATTTTTACACAGATGTGGCTTTCCTAACACTGCATGTGGGCTATTTCTGCCTTTCTGAGCTGGCAGTTGTGCTTCAAAGACCATTTTGGCAGCCACTTATTAATGGCTTTATGATGCTGTGCTGAACCATTGATCCTGCAAAGTGGGCAAGCTCTGGGACAATGAAAGAGGCATCATGTTGCTTCTTTGACACTTTCTCTTTTCAAAAGCAGGGGGGAAATCTTGAAGAAAATACTTTCAGTATTTTCATTGAAGCACTTTTGAAAGGAAACCTTGAAAACTGTCCCAGAAAGCACCAGCAGAGTGAAAGGTATCCTCTAAATTTCATATTACTGTTGTCACTTAAAGTAATTTTTTTATTGTTCAGAAGTCAAAACTTGAGTGCATTGATTTAAACTGAAGTTGATTGTTGTGAAAACAATCCTCAGATTCAGAGAAAATAAAGTGTGAGTTGATGTAAAGAAGCAGCTTGCTGGGAATACTTGTTGCCAAGAGGGAAAGCAAGACTCCTTTATCTAATTTGAACTAATGAAGCAAACACAACCAGCCACTGCATTTTGTTCACCTAGTGAATGGGTCAGCAGGAGGGACCAGCTCCTCACAGCCACTTTAAACATTGGCTCCACCTGAGCAGCAGGAAAAAAAGGTCCTGATTTTGATTCCTGTCAGAAAACCTAAGACCCAAGAACAGAAGAATTATGTAGATAAGCTTTTAACACCATCTTGCTTGACCCATTTTCTAGCCCAAGAGAATTTTGCCACAGTCTGTGGTGAGAGCGTGTCTGTGCATGTGTGTGTGAGAGAGAACTATTTAATCTTCTTTCCTTCAAGTGCTGCAGTCCTCCTCTGCCTGAACAGCTTTAGTAGTTCTACAGCATTTCTAGTAGCACAGAAAAACCTTGGGCTTAAATGGAAAGCTGGACTCTGCTTTGGGCTTTGTACATGTGCCTGCCCTTTCTGTGATAGCAGTGAAATGGGATTTGCTTATGTAAGCTATGCCAAAAATCTCTTAATGATTGTTCTTCTCCTAAACCTTGCTTTGCAGCATTACTTCATGCTGTTTCCAAACACAACATCAGAAGATGCTATTAGACAATATTTTAGGCATGACTGCTAATGAACTCCTTGCACATTTGAAAGTGTGGAGGAATTACCCTCATAGGTTGTCCTAGTTTGAGTGAGAACAATCTATTCCATTCCATATCCATCGTATTCAGGCTAAAACTGAAACTGGTCACTCCCACACCAAGCTTGGCCCTTGGGATCTCTTCCATAAAGCCTAAGACCCAAGCAAGGTAGGTCCATGATTAAGCTATTTAGCACCTAATTAACAGCACATACAAAAAGAAGAGGTTTAGGTCCCTACCCTTCCTGAAGCTTCAGCATCTGAGCTATCTAGGGTGGAGGACTGGGAACTCTCCTGGTGAGGATCAGCAGCCTAGCTCTGATGTTACAGGACTCTGTTCTGCCTTTGATCTCCATCCAAGAGTTCCTGGATCCAGCCCGTGAGTCCTTCTGCTACAGAATCAGTGGTGACAGTGAGGTAGTTGCCATCTTTGGATTGATATTTGTTTGGGTTGGTATTGGTTTTGGGTGTATATATATATATTTCCTTTTATTGTTATTATTTTCATTAATTTTCAATCCACAAGTCTCTCTGTTAATTCCTTTTTCCTTCCTGGAGTGGGGAAAGAGGGGATAATAGAGAACATCTCTCACTGGATTAGTGGTTGGCCCATCCCTAACCCTTGACACAGGTCTTCAGGAGGTGAAAAACATGTCTTCTATCTTTTTAAATATGAGAAATGGTGGGAGAAAAGGCACCCATTATAGTTCACATGTAGAGCTCTGCCATAAGAAAAAGAAGGGATGAAACTCCCTTTGCAATGGCTTAAAACATCTGAAGGTACTTCATGGACTTCCTTAAGACTCATCAGTTCAGGCTGTTATTTGAGTCCTGTCATGCTCTTGTCTTTCCTTGGCATTGTCTCAGCCCTTGCCTCATATTCAAGGAGTTTCCTTCATGGTTTAGTACATTTATCTTCAATACTGACTCTTTTTGCTGCAGTTTTCCACTGCTGTGCTCCATTAAAAGTCTATTATGTGATATTCAGCTATTCTAATATTCTCCATTCCCCAATTTTCTGAAAACTGCCAGAGTAGGTGAAACTCTCCTGTTCTCCAAGAACTCCAAGTGACATGATTTAGACAGGAGGACCTACAGCATTGTTCTGTAGTTCATTAACACAGCTGATCATTAAGCATTGTTCTACAGTTTCTCTCTTTTGCCAATAGAAAGCTCAAGTGCTTGTGGTTATTAAGTTTGGGACTCTTGATCTGTTCAATCTCTCCTCACCCAGCTGTACTGCCAGGAGATTGTGTTGGTCCTCTTCAGATTCTGGTTGCATTTGTAGCCACTAGGATGAGCCAGACAGGATCACTTGTGATAAGTTCAGCTGTAAAGAGCTGATAGAGCTCAGCTTCTCAGCAAATACATTTTAAATCTCAGGTCTTCAAAGACTTGTACAGACCAAGACAATCATGCCACTATTTGTATTCTGCAGACATATTTTCATGCCATTTTTCCCATCCTGTGCAGCTCCAATGACCTTAGCTTAACCTCCTATGCTCAGTCTGTGCTTGCACTGATCTTTTTCACCCTGCTTACTCCACGTAATTAAATTTAGCACCAATTATGCTCTGAATTTCTGTTCTAATACAGTTATCAAGGATTTTAAGCTCTCTAAGCTTTTCCTTTTCCTTTTTGGCATATGAAGAACAGTGTCTTAGAAGTTGTCAGGACTTAGATTACAAGCCTTCGTCAGAGAAATGGGAAAAACCACACTAGAATTAGAGATTCTCTGCCCTATTTGAATTAAAGAGATGCTAATGTCTCCTGTTTATCAGTAATAATTCCATAAAATACACACTGGACTATATTTTCAGCACTATATATATATATATCTTTCTGGCTGTTTTGAATAGAAATGAAATGATTTGGTTCAAGAGTTTGCAAATAGCATGACATTCCTGGATTTGTTTGCCCTGGTTTAATTTTGTTCTGTTTGAAATATTAATCACCTTACCTTATTTTCTGTGTGCTAATGCATTCAAATAATTATTTTTCTACAGATTCTGAATTTATTAAGCCTGCCCATTTTTCTACAACACACAATGGTGGTGTTTAATTGTATAACTACAGGGAATTTTCCCCATTCGTAGGGCTTTCATTAAGAGGTATTTCATAGCTAACATCACAAAACCACACAGAAATAAAGTTGTTATATTTAAAGGTTAGTCTAAGCAAAAAATAAAAGGGAGAGAGCCTCCCAACCTTAGTTAAGGATTTCTGATTCACTCTTTTAGCTAAATGCCCACTTATCTCTTGATATAATTGACAATTTTAGGTAATGAATGAAGGATCAAAACTGTATCTAGATAGAGACCTGGTCCTTCAAATGTTTATGCCTTCTATAAGACCATGAGCATTATTGACTTTTTCAGGTATTTTCCTTGAATTCCCAGAATCTTAGCATATGACAACATCAGCATTACAGAAGAAATTTCAGTTTCTATTTTTCTAAATCCAAGCCTAAAATAGCTTGACATAGTCTTAACTACACAAGCACAGAATCAATAAGGTTGGAAGAGACCTCTAAGATCATCAAGTCCAACCATAGCTAGCACTACTATACCACTAAACCATGGCCCTAAGTACCATATCTAAATGTTTCTTAAAGATTAAAGGATTCTGTAAAGAAACAACTGGAGGATTCTCATGGCATCCATAAGATCTCTAGGAGATGTTCTCTGGGATTGTGTACGCTTAAAACACTAACTCAGACTGTTAATCATGCAACTTAAATCACTTCTCTCTTGTTCTCACCAAACTGAATGTAGGAAACAGTTCATAATCTTCTTCCACAACACCCAACTGACTCTTTGATTGCAAAGGAGCAAACATTTAGGGAATACATTTCTCAAAAGAGAAATAGGGCATCAAGCTAAGTTCTATTCTTGGTTGAATTTACACATGTATCTTACTTAACATGGGAGTAAAATTGTTCCTAGTGCATAGCTGAAAATCTTCATCAGGAGGATTAGCAGAGACACACATACAGCTGTGTCCTTCTGGCACCTGTGTTTTGGGGATGTTTTGTGTTGGCCAATACACCATAAAATTGTCTAATTTTGTTGATACCTGAAAGTTAGCCAAACATTAGACTAGATTGCTTCTATTTGTTCCAGAGTCACTTTTCCTTTGATCCTAATGGTGTTTGTCTACAGGCATCCAGGGCTACCTTGGTACTCATTCCCTGACAAATTATCTACTATGCTTAACAGCTGGGACACAGGAAAAAAGAGACAAAGGTTTCTGAAGTTAAAAATAAACACATAGTAGGGACACCAGCTTTAATCTGTTTAGAGTATCTTTTAAAGAAGTTGTGTCAAGTTATCTATCAATAGGGATAAAATTCTTTCCAATGTAGTATTCCTAAAAGAAATGGTTTTAATAATGCAATGCATCAGCAGTCAATTAGAAATTTAGCTTGCATATAAAATATCTGAGGGGAAAAAAATGGTGTTCACATACACACTGGGAAATTAAAGAGAAATTCTTTAAGGATTTGCTGCTATCTCCTATAATACTGAAAACTCAGGAACAAGAAAAAAGGGAAAATAAGATAAAAGAATTAATTATGGAAACACTGTGTTTTGACATCATTGCAGCAAATTTTCCTCAGCTGAACAGCCCAGCAGTGGAATATGCTATAAAATGATAAATGGAACACTCAGTAATGAACAGATAATCTGAAAGCTGAGAGCAGAGTCTTTTTAGTGGCTCGGAGCTATGCAAAGTTTCATACCAACTTTTTGCAATGGTGAGGATATAAAATGAAACTCCAGAGGTATTTCTTTTAAGGTCCTAATATTCACTGGGAAGAATCTGCAGAAGTTTCAGATTCTTTAGAAAGTCTGTTAGAATGTATTTTACCAAAATATGTGGAAATACCTGTACTGATTTTAGCTGGAACAGAGATAATCTTCTTCAGAGTAGCTGGTGGGCTGGGGCTACATTTTGGGTTTGTGCTAAAAAGAGTGTTGATAACACAGAGATGATTTCATTACTGCTTACACAGTGTCAAGGGCTTTTCTCCTCACATCACCTCACCAGCAAGTAGCCTGAGGGTGGGCAAGAGGTTGAGAGGGGACACAGCTGAGATATCTGACCCCAACTGACCAAAGGAATAGCCCAGACTGTATGATGATGTGCTTAGCAATATAAATCTGAGGAGAGAAGAAGGAAGGGGAGGATGTTTGGAGTTAGAGTGTTTGTCTTGCCAAGTAACCATTACGCATGATGAAGCTCTGCTGTCTTGAGCATGGCTTATAAATCTTTATTCTGCTTTGCCTGTGTGTGCAGCTTTTGCTTTACCTAGTGAACTGTCTTTTCTCACTTTCATCCTTCTAATTCTCTCCCCCATCCCATGGGTGAGGGAGCAGTTATGTGGTACTTAGAATCAGCGAATCACTATGGTTGGAAAAGACCTCTGAGATCAAGCCCAACTGTCCACCCAACACTACAAGAAGGTCTTAGTGTAGATGTTGATAAATGTAAATTTCATTCTCTGAATATATTCTAAAGTATAGAGCTATGAAAAAAAAACAACTAAAAAGGAAAGTTAGGCATTCACACATCCTTCTTGTAAATAAGAGAGAAGCTGCTAAGAGCTTAATTTGAACTTCCTAGGTCCCATTTGCACAATGCATGTATGTATATATATATAAGATTATAAAGTCTTCTGTGGGGTTTGATATGTCCTGGCTTTGATTCTCATTTGACACTATTCACAATGTGAAATCTATGTCCCTTTTCCTCTGTGGGTGTGGAAAAGTGAGACTTAGCTGCCACTCCTTGCTAAGTGTCTTATAGCTGTGAGGAGGTAATGGCTTCTCACCTGCAGTGCTGGTGTTCACAAATCCTGGGGTGTTACCCAAGTAAAGAAACAAGCACAACAGGCAAAGCTGTTTATTGCTGACATCCTGTGAATATGACCCTTTTATCCTTTATTCCCATGGGCATTCCTAACCAAAAAATCATCTCTTTTCACTAGATTACCTATAAAACACTGCTAAGGATGTGTCTCACAATATACAAGTTCACAGTGAAACATACACACTGCAGCCTTCGTGGCAGTTACTTTTAGAGGAGCATGCTCCATTACTTCCCTAACAATGGTACAGGATGATCCACATCTCTTCTTAATAAGGTCTGGTTTTGCCTTACTAAGCCTTTTCCACTCTCTGTCCCACCACTGCCAAAAGAGTTAGCATCCTGCATCCTTTCTACAGCTCACTAGGAACTCAGATTTCCACAGACCTCCCCGTGGTTGGACTATTCCCAACTAGAAAGCCAGTCAAGGAGAGCTTAGAAGCAGCTTTTAATGCAAAACATCCCCATCTGCATATTTAAACAATGCCTATTATAACCATTATATTAAAAATATTAATATGATTGAGGCCAAAATGTTCACTCTAATGTGCTTTTTGGTGTGTTGCACTTCTATTTGAAGCAGCAGAGGTCTCAGTTAGCATTAAAACCAATCACCTGTTTTACTTAAGTAGTGAGAAACAGCTGAAATATAACCACAATTCAATAAGCAAAATGCAATAAAAGCTGAGATGTTCACAGTCAAACATCACTGGCTGTTTTTTGCATTCTGAGTCGAGTGATATATTTACCCTTTAAAAACTGCAGAGAGAAACAAACATGTGAAATGCATAATAGTCATGAATTTGGGGAGTTTTCTTCCTCAGATTATCACAGTTGCTGCATTGTTTGTTTTCTTTCAGGTCTTACTGATTACTGTCAGAATAGTTCTTCCACTAAATACAGCTTATAGATAAGATGTGGAAGCACAGCACTGTTAATCTTGAATATCTTCTTTTCACTGCAAATGTATTAAGATTAAGCTAGAAAGAGTGCACACTAACCCTGAGTCAAATTAATGATTGCTTTTAACAAGTAGCCTTCCTTTTCTCTGGTTTCTAAGTAATTCAAGCCTAGCTGAAACTTCCTTGCATGTGCTGAGCACAGTTCTCCTTCATGTGGACTTTGTGCTGAGCTCATAAAGGTTAAACTCTCAAGCCACTTTTTCATGTTAATAGGATATCTTTTCTTCACCTGTAAATCTGTCCTCATTTCAGTGCTAAGCTAAATTCATTGAAGCTATCAAATAGGTTTAAATACTAGTAAGGAAGACAGAGAGACATCTACATTATGTCTTCTTGTGCACTTCCTATGGAAGTTGGGCTAAAACTTTACTTAATGAGAAATCTCAATAAAATTGAGTATAAAATGGATCTGTACACTTGTTACTGCATTTACAGTTAGAGATTTGAAAGAAAAGTGTATACATGTTATTTATTCTACTGAGGGACAACAGAACTGTGTCATATGAGGGTTTAGTGTTTGAGAGGAAAGTGATTCCCCACCTGAAGGAAATAATGAAGACACAAATCTTTTGAAGTGGGCCCTGTGCTGTATTCTTGTAAATGGGTCAAGGAATTAAGAATTATTCCAGAACACCAGAAAAAGGCAGGACAAATGGGAAGTCATAAAAAGGGCATCTCTTCTCTTCCGTATACCTGTTGGTCCTACATATCAGCTATCTTTGTGTCCTTAGACAACTACCATCCCTGGAAGTGTTCAAAAACCATGTAGTTATGACTCTTGGGGACATGGTTTAGTGGTGAGCATGGGAGCATTGCATGGATGGTTGGACTTGATGATCTCAGAGGGAGGTCTTTTCTAACCATAATGATTCTCTGTTTCTATGTGTCACTCCTACAGCCTAACTCTGTTTTGAGAACACAATCCTCTTGTGTTTTCTTTCAGCAAACCAAACCAAAAGTTTCAGGTATGTTGCAACTTCTCAACCAGACTTCCAAGAGGTCAGGAGGCTGGTGGATTCCACACTTGCTGAAAAGAAGTTTTCGTTCAGAAGGTGGGTTACCTGTCTGTCAAAAACTCTGTGAGCATGGTGACATTAAATGAAGCCTCTACTGACTGAATATATTTATGAGCATCTACCACTGAGGCTCTGAGAGCAATTTTCCATGCCTTGTTAAAACACAAGGATTCCTACTGTGGTTTATAAGCCCCTCTCTCATAACCTCCAAAACCTTTGGAGTAATAGAGAGAGAAGAAAGGAAATACACTTGCTTCTAGGTTATGTTGCCCAGGAAGGCCTAGCTTTCCTGAATCATGAGTAAAGTCTTTTATTTTCTGTCTTTCTTTGTGATGTACATCTTCAAGGCTTTGGAACAAGGGAAAAAGACAACTTCAGCCAGAAGGACAAAGCCACACAGTCCTAGAGTCTTAGGGGACAGCCCATAGACTGGAGCAATCCCTTCCCCTCAAAAGCAGTTCACAGCAACCTAATAGAGATTTTCCTTCAAGTCAGCCTTTTCCCCAACTCAAAAGGGTAGGAGGGGAGAGCTGACCTTTGATGAAGTTGCTCTCTCTTTTTTCCTTCAGTTCAAACAAAGACTCCAGGCCTCTGAGCTACCCTCTGGTTTTTTGTTTGTGGAAAATGAAGATATTAGGCAAGCTGAAGGCATGCAGAATGAAAATCCTGTCAGTTACTGAAAGTTGGGGGCCTTACTAATGAAACAGTTGTGACTGAAGATGGCCTCTGAATATATTAAATGTGTGGGTGACATTAAGGAAGAAAAATTGAAAACAAATATTGAACTGCAGCCACCACAGGGTTTTAATCTGAAAAACACTGGAGACCGCAGTTTAGAAAGGCTATTGCTCTTAAGTAATTACTCAGTAATTAAATGTCTCTAATTAAATTAAAATTATCAGCAAATGATTGGGCACATTATCTTATATTTGAACATAAATCTTTTCATGGAGCATGTTGCCTATATGAAAAGAAAAGCATTTAACTTTCCAATGACCTTGTCATTCTAATTTGATTAAGTCTGTATTGCAGTTTTATGTCTTGTGGTTCCCATTCCTGCTAAGGAAGACTCATTTAATTACCTGACAGAACCAGAATCATTTAGAAAAATAAATTCTTGCACTTAAATGTAAAATATTCCCTTTAAATCATCATGGAAATTTGTGTACTGTAACAGAAACTACACAGGAAATAATCAGTCTTTATACTCACCCAGCAATGGAAATAACAATATTGTTATTAAGAATTCATATATCTGTATTCACTTAAGCTTTTAATATTTTTGTTGCATAAAAATGTGATGCTACTGAAAATGAAGGAAGGTAACAAAGTCAAACAAACTATGGTCAGTTGGCTGGAGGCTCTAAAGATCATAAAAGGTAGCATCAGGCAAAGAAATCAGAGAATTCTCCATATTTAAGGGTAATGTTTGGTCTCATTTGTTGAGTAGCTGATTAAATTTCAGGAATGTTATTTAGTACCTAGGAAATGTGAATAAAAATGTGTTACACTAAAAAAATGAAGGTTGGTTTGCATCTGAGAATAATACAGAGGCAGTTCAAAGCATTCATGAGAATAGGAAAGACAATTCATAACCAAGAGGGGATGGAAAAAGAGTTCTTGGAAGCAAAAAGGGGGCAGATGAAGAAGAATGGACTTGGATACTACTAGAGGATAAGCCTCTGGTTGTGCAAAGTTTGAAAATAAGAAGCTCAGCTATGGATCTGTAGAAGTTATAGACTAAGAGGAAATAAAGTGAGTTGTCTGACATGGTTGTAATGACAAAAAGAAGCTATCTTAACCTGGTTCATCTCAACCATGGAGAAGGCTGACATTTTTTGCATGGTGTAACAAGTTTCTTCAATACATACTTAGAACTTGTAGATTTCCTACTTTAAAAGCAAACAACAGTTATATTGGTAAAATCTTCAAGTCTCATGCTAACCTCATGTCCTTAAGTATGAAGCATTTCTCCAACATGCATCCTAACCACTCTCCATAACATGAACAGCATCACCAACTAGCACTTGTCTAAGGCAAGGTTACTTACAAATTCATCAGCATAATTCAATATGCTCTTTTTCTTCACAAATGCTACTTAAATAAGACAAATAAGCTGCCTGACAGAACTGTGACCACAGTGCTCACCATGTTAACATAGATTTTCAGCTTAGTTTAGTTTATTTCCTTGGGAAGCAGCAGCAACAAATGACATTATTGCTGGCCTCTGTTTCTGCTCCCACAGAAAAACAGAACAAGGATGTCTAAATCCATTTTTCTTGGAGGATTCATGTGTTTCCTACAAAAGACATAGCACTTGAGGTGCTTGTTCTACAACCTCTAGGGACAGGCATTGTCAGGAGTCTTGGTTGTAAAAAGGCAAAACTAAAAAGTCACTAAAAAAATGATATTCCTTTGCCTGTTCATTTCAGTTTACATGGTAGCCTTTCCAGTTACATTTTATTCAAGCAATGAAAGTTAAAGAAATGACTTCACAGCACATTAATTTCATGTGAAGGGTCTAATGAGAACTGACACAAGCAAAGAAATTCTAGCTTGAACTGTCATTCCATTCACTCCAAGTGACAACCTACACCAGAAATGTCCTTGTTTTGCTCCTAATTTGTATCTCTAATACTATTTTAACATATTGGCAGCAACTGCTTTATTTCAGAGCACTAAAGGAGGCAACTGTAATGGGCATTTAGCTAATGAGATACATGTTTAAAATGTCAGGCAGAAAATAAAGGCACCCTGGCTTTTATTTGCTTGATGGCTTTGATGAGTGATCTGCACCATGCTTTCAAGAGAGTGACTGTTCTTGGCTGTGGAAGTCCCAAATAATCATTTGCCATTAGCTTGGAGAATACCTTAGCACAAGAGTGAATTACACACTTCTAACCCTGGGAATTACAAAGATGATTTCACTTCAGCCTGATATTTCCCTTTGACAAGAAATTGATATGAATGACATTGGACTAATAGGCATACAACTTGGGTTTGAATTGGGAATGAGACCCGAGCTCTGCCAGTTAACAGCAAACTCAAGGGGCACAGATTAGCTTTTCTTTGATGCTGAGTGCCAATTTGCTAGCATTTTTAGACTTTCATTGGGCAGTATATTAAATATGTGTAAAAAAACCTTGTATTTGCTACAAATAAGTACTAAGACTATTTAAAATACAAATTTCTTCTTGGACTTTGCCAACCCAGGCTATCTGCCCTTGGTAGCTCTTCCCACCCAGACACTCAACAACACTGAGGAGGAGAACAACACTTATGAAACCTTGATGCCAACCTACAGCTGGTTGGATGAGAGCTGCTAAAATGATTGATAGCTTGCCCTTTAGACTCTGTAATGGTAATGTGTGTTTCAAATTTATGCAGAGTACAGTTCTTTAAATAATGTGTGAGTCCTGTTTCTATTCAGATGCTGAATTGACAGCCCTGAAGAAGGCAGTTCTCTATTCCCAGAGCATACCTACAGAACTGGCAACAGCCTGGCTGTCAGTCTGGAAACTCAGCTCTAAATTCACACATACAAGGCAGTCAGAAGAAAGAAGACATTGATTATTTGAATTATTCAAACCCTTCTCTGTCTTCTCCATTTCCAACAGGACCAAGTCCAGGAAATGTTAGGATATTAGTTAGTTACTTTTCTAAACAAAAAACCAAAACATAGAACTGAAAGCATCTCAAGAAAAAAAAACCTTAATCAGCTATTTAATCTCCAAAATTGAGATTAAATATTTTTTCTGTTATTCAAAACACCTTTAGAGTTTGGGTTTGTTTAGGGGAAAGTGGTTGGGTTGAGTTTCCAAATTGTTTTGCCCCTGGAATATCTTCTCTGCCAAGTGATGTTAGCATTTAAGAGTCTCAAAATAAAAATACCACTGAATTTCAGAGACTCTTCTGAAATTGGCATAATCATCTGTCAGTAAAGTCACAGCATGCTTTAGCTGAAACTACCTTAGCATCTTCTCTGACATTCACTCCTGTTCCCTCCATAACTCAAATCTCCTTTTTATGTCTTTGGAATGGGTAATGGGAAATTGAAGAAGAATCTTGTCAGCTCTCAGAACCACCTCTGTTCCCAATTAGTGCATACAAACAGCACAAACTGGCCAGAGAAGTCTTTAATTATCTTGGGGGAAAGAAGATTTTACTCCTACAACAACAACAGACAAATTACTACAGTAATTTGAGGCATGGCTTGAAAAATGTTGAATTTATATTCCAACACTTTTATGCTTCAAGTGGAACATAATTCCAGTGGTGTGTTTAGAAGATATTTGTTTTAAATTCCTCTAATCAATGACAATGAAATGCTGGCACAAAGAGTAGGCAGGTACATTGGTAATAATGCACAGAAATGCATAGCTAAATAGGCTTTAGCTGCATTTGTATGGAAATTGTTACTTAAAATACACTCTGTGTTCCCTCTAGTCCACTACTATTTTAAACTCTAATAAGGAATTTTCTCAAGGGGGGGAAAAAAGAGCATTTATTTCTAAAGCAAATTACTGTTCTTCTGTGGTAGAACAGTTAACATTTTTAATGCTTGCTCTATTTAGTTCATGCTTTGAATACCCTAAGTCAGATCATTTTGCTATTAAGAGTTAAAAAGGCAGGGAAAAAAGAAGTATTTCTTTGCAACCATATTGCTGCACCAACTGTATTCCTACCACAGACAGTCTTGAACCCAACTGTTTATAGATGAAATAAAGTAAAATTAAATGGGAAACATTTCCATTTTCCCTCAAGCAATGTCTAGACTTCACCATAAACTGAAAAAAAACCAAACCATTATTCCATAATCAAAACTATTTCATTATAAGCATTAGAAATTGCATTCTTGAGCAGCAAGGTCTGAGAGCTGTGTGTGGAAGACACTCTCAACCCAAGCACCATGGCATCACAGCATCTCCACCTGGCAGGCAAGCAGCCTCCACTGAATATTATTGCAAGTCAGACACCTCTGAACTCAGTTTCTTTTTCCATTGTGGCTTTCTTCACTTTTCCTTCCTCCCTTGTTTTCTTTCTAGCCCGTGTGCTGTGCCTTACCTGTCTTTAGCTAGCTAATCTCAGGCTCAAGGCTGCCCTGGAGAGATTTCCATCTGGTCTGATAGAAGTTCACAACTGATTCCCACACCACACTGTTCTGCATCACTCACAAGGTTTCTGCCATGTCCTCTGCTGCCCTTCAGATCTTTCCAAAGCCAAGGGACTCCCAGCTGCATTCCAGTCTCTGTAGGCTCCTCAAAGGACATCTGCTGCAGACAGAAGATGATAAATCAGCCTGAGGACACAAAGCTTCAGATAGGGCTGGGTGAATCACGAGGTCTCAGGCACCCACCAAGGAATTCTGCTACCTCGAGATGAATTTTTCTCCTACTCATTGCTCAGATTCAAAGGTATCTTTCCCTTGTTCTGTTTCCTTCCTCACACTCACAGCTTGTGGAGCTAGTTGTTAGCATGGCAGACAACTCCAGCTATATATCCTATAGATAGATAGATATAGGTCAGGAAGCAGGTTAGTTGGGCAGCTGCTTTATCTGCAGAGGATAGTCACAACAAGCTCCCAGTTAAGTTATAACTGCTGCAGAGTTTGACAGATTCAAATAGCAGGGTTCTTCAAACCTCATTCACCTTACAGGCCTCCTGTCTGACCTTCCAGAGCCAGCTGGTATGAACTGCTTCTATTTAAGCAGGTGAATGAAGTCCCTAAAGCTGGCCAGCTGAACTGTGTTCTGTAGGCACCTCTTTTAGCATCACTGCTAGCACAGAGACACCTTCCCTTGGTCAGATGACTTGGATCCAGCATATGCTCAGAATCTTTTCAGCAATGTCAGGGATTAAAGCAAGTTAAAGCTATAGGATGACCCTTTGGACTCACACTAGAGTTCACTGAGACTAACCAGGTTGGAGTTATCTTTCTTTTGGCAGATAAAACAGAACCAGGTGAAGAGTTTAACTGAGGCAATGCACCTGGGAGAGGACAGAGCCTTACAGTGCCACCAAATCCCACCAGTCCATAAGGACACCAACATTAGCTCAGCATGAAACCAAACTGGGCAGCAGCATAATACCAGGCAGTTCTTGGTGTTCTGAACTTAGTTAGCAAGCAACTAGAGATGTTTATCTAACGTTTTCACATTGCTGGGATCCAAATGAAACACTGGCCTGTAGAAAGAAGATAGAAATCAAACTAGGAAGAAGTTGGTGACTGTGACAGTCTAATTTGCCCTCCAGTAAATATTCAAGAGCATAACTAGTGAAAAAATCATGAAAGAAATGAGATTTCAGTGTAACATCTGACAAGCCATACAAATTATAGAATACCAGCAGAGCAGATGTTTATTATGTTTGTGTGATAGCTTATCTTATTCCAACAGCAATGACACTCAGGTGGGAGAAGGTCCCTTAGTTGCATGTCATCTTCTGTCTTTTCATCCTTGAGTAGAAGCCTGAGAATCTTAGCTCATGCTGGGATATTAACTTATAATATAGAATCTTATCTCCTTTCTCTTTAATTGCACCAGCTTATCTCTCCAACCTGTCAACTCTGACACTAAATTTCTGTCCATTTTTATCTCCACTATGTTTCTAATGTCACTGAAGTATATCACCCAGACCTGAGAGGAATCCTACAGTCTTTTTATCATTACTTATTTTCCAAAACCAATGAGAAATAAATTATAAACATTAATTGGAAAGCTAATTTTCTTGTAGAAAAGGCCAGCATTCTACAAAATTAGATTAGGAAAAGTCCTATGGAATCAATAGGCATTGGGATCATTTCACACAACACATGCAAACAAACAAGACCAAAAGGACCTGAGCCATATCCTGAGCTTCACTTTTAAGCAGCTACTAAGTTTTTCCCATACTTGGTTTCAGGTTTGAGCTTTAATCTGATTTCTAACAGGCAAATCAGAAACTATTCAGCCAAGCACTTCAAATATTCCACCTGTATCTTCCCTTAAAAACTACAGAATTAGTGAAATCAGCTGGGCACTCTTCCAAAAACACATGTAGAAGTACAAGTTTCTTTCAAAACCACTCCAACTACAAACTCAAATTGGAGTTTGTACAGAAGTGGGATATTACCTTCCAAGAATAATTAAGATATCCCAGCAGAAATATAGAAACTGTAGCTAATGAAAAAAATGCAAATGCAGTGCATTCCATGTTAGTATTAAGTGTTACACTGAATAATGTTCCATTGATGTGTTCTGCAAATTTGGCAAGCATTACAATTTGCTTGTAATGGCAATAGAGAAAAAAATTACTTCTTAATTGTAATACCTTTGGCTAGGAGGGCAAAGCAACTAGAAACCATCTTGTAAAGGCTTTTTTTATTGAGGCATAGATAATCTCAATCTTTTGATATTGGATTGTTCCAGCTCATGAAAGTGTAAATGTTTGTGTGTGTGTGAATAATCCAGGTAATGTCTCCTGAGTGAACCTCCTAAAGAAGTAATATTTAAAGAGAGGAGCAGGGGGGGTTCAGTGATTATGTCACGTTACAGAAGCACAGAATCATTAAGGTTGGAAGAGACCTCTAAGCTCAACAAGTCCAACCATACCTAGCACTACCATACCCCTAAACCATAGCCATAAGGAGAGCAGCTAGATGTTTCTTGAACCCCTCCAGGGATGGTGACTCCAGCACCTCCCTGAGCAGCCTGGGCCAAGACTTAACCACCCTAATGTTCCACCAGCTCAGTAGAGGAGGAAACTCTGAATACTCCTTTTTACAAATCCACAGTTTAATGAAAAATACTGGAGCTGGAACTGGCAAAATGCTAGAGTGAAACACTGGGACAGGTTGTGCAGAGAGCTGGGAGATGTCCCATCCTTGGATATTCAAGATCAGGTTGTCTGGGGCTCTGAGCAACCTGATCTAGCTGAAGATATCCCTGCTTGTTGCAGGGAGGATTGGACTAGATGACCTTGAAAGGTTCTCTTCCAACCCAAACTATTCTATGATATTTGTGACATGATTTTCTTTCTTACTTACACGAGAGGATTCAGCCTTGGCACAGCAGAAGGATTTCACCAAGTTCATTTGAGCTGATTGCGTGATGCATAATTGATTGAAGATCTTGCTCTTCTTAAATCAGTTTAAGATTTGAAATTAGGGAATTACCATTTTGGCTACATAGAAAAAAAAAATGAGTCTGGATTTCTTAATTTGCAAATATTTAACCTTACTCCTTAGCCTTATGCTCCAGCTGTGTGTTTTTAAGTTTAATTTTGTTATCTGTGACACTGACAAAAGCAGAGGGGAGAAAGTAACTGCTGTACCCAGGAATCAAAAGAACCGAAACAACAAAGGGAAGAACAAGGACTGCAAATTGGATTAGACAGTGATGATTTCACATGCAGCCAGTGTGGAAAATGAAAGATTTTAAGAAAATGAAAAGAATGGGTCTTAGAAGTATTTTATCACTTTAATTAATCTTATGTGAGTTGCTAAACTCTGTAAAATGATTGGGGACAAAATAGATTCAAAGCAACTCAAATGCATTTGCCCACCCAGAAGAAATGCCATCATTTGAGCAAAAAATCTCATTGAAGTTAAACTAGTTACACAGGATATGTTTCACTGAACAGTGTTTATGGGTCATTTAGGAAATAAAACTAGTCATTCCCCAAAAGAGTCACATTTGTTTGCTTACATCATCATGGCCACAGCCACAATTTATTAGCACTGCAGTTCAAAATGCACCTCAGAAGACCTTTTGGCTCTAATATTTTTCCCCAAGAAGGCAGAAACACATTAAGATCAACTTAAAATCCATTCAGAGTAATGGAAAACTCTCACCAAGTCTTGAGCAAGTCATTAATCCTACACATTTAATTTAGGAAGCAGTATGGTGCTGCTACTCTTGGCCATGATACAAATAGAAGTGTGAGTTTCAAAGATGTTAAAATTCCATGTATCACCATTCCAGACAGAGTTATGACAAATGATTTCTTTTTTGTTCTGATCTGAGGTAAGACCACAGCATTCAGTATCCCTTAAATATTTCATTTGGATTAGAGAGTGTGGTGATCTAATATTTCACACTGGAGAGCTAATGAAAAACTCAGGGGAATGAAAAGGGAATTAAAGGGAAAGGATGTGCCAAAGAGAAAAGGCATCAAACATGATGAGGAAAAAAACCTCCCTGTCTTGCTTGAACTGAAATGTCAAATACATTCTTTCTAAAGCTTCTAAGTCCTCCTGCTGTTTCTGATTCTGATAGTTCTAAAAGCCTAGGCTGTAACAAAAAAAAAAAAAAAAAGAAGGAAAACTTTTTACAATTCCAAAAGGAAGAATATTTGAGTTCTAATATGGTCATTGGACAAGTGGACAGATACTTTGTTAGGGAAACACATTAACTCACACAGCACCTGAACAACAAACCTGCTAGCAGTTTGAAAACCAATCTGTGTTCCCCTAAAGTGGGACCTAATTTCCCAAAGTCACATCTCCTGGCAACAGCAAGAGGATTTTTTCATCATTATTATATTTTTTTTAACCACCTGCCCAGAGTAGATTCTTGTCTGTGACTGTACAAAGAAAGAAGCCTTTAGATTCTCTGGAGGTGGTCGATCTCAGCTCAGTTGTGTGCAACTGCATGAAGTTTGGCTAACTATAGACCTCTGCTCTATGCAGTGACAGCATTAGTGCATTGCTGTAACCCAGAAGTACTTAGGCACTTAAAAGGAGTACTCGAAGTTATTCTTAGCCTGAAGGCACCAGAAGTTTAGCACAGAGGCTCCCAGAAAACACTAAATGATATGGAGAGACTATTTGTGGTCATCACTGTGGCAAAGCTGATGGGGAGCTAGAAAGCAGAGTGCTTTGTAGTCCTGAGCTTAGATCTGAATGTGACCTCCACATAGGACATGAAGATTTCAGTCTTTCCCACAGAAACTCTGGTTTAGCTAATGTCTAAATGAATTCTTTTCTTTGTAAACCATCTGAACTCAGCAGATTAAACTGAATATAAAATGAAGATGGCTTCTCTACAAGGGTAAGTGAATCTATTGACTGGATAGGTGCTGGATGCTTAAGAGTGGGAGTTAATTCTGAGGGTTAAAACAGAGACAAAAACTGGAAAACAGAGTTTCCATTAAAAATTCACAGTTTCACACAAAGGAAATCTCTTTCACATCCTCTTATATCCTAACCTCTGCATGCAAATGAAGCAGCATGCTTCTTGGCTTGCCAATATCCATCCTTTCTTTTCATTAGAAAGCAAGGATTGTTAAATAGTTTTTCCTAACTTTTGCTATTTTGTATCATTCATATGCAAATATTCAAATTAAGGATCTCTGGCCAGTACAGTAACTTAGGAAGACTCTAGAGGAGTTTAAGTAATTTATTCTACCTAGCAATTGAACATTAAATAGCTTGTCAGTAGGAAAGGCCCTTAAAAGCATCTTTACATGTTGGGTTTTCCCTGATTTTCCATTAGAGATGCTTTTTATTCATTCTGGTCTGGTTGAGTGAAACCTTTTTGTGTGATAGCATGTCTAGGAAAAAAAAATACTGAATAGCATCTCATGCATTCTTTCTTAATTCAGTCCTCTCAAATGATTCAGACCTCTCAGATGATTCTCTATTCACTTTCAACTTTTGTTCTTTGTGCAGTGTATATATACTTAATTCTATCTGTCTCTATCTACAGAAATGATAAATAACAAAGCATTGCTTGAGCCAAAAAGTTCCAAAAGACATTCCAAAACCCAATCTTATCCCACACAGGCATTGGTAGAACAACTTTCTGCTTAAATAGAGGCTGTAAATTGGTCAGGAGAAAAGAAAAAGGGGTAATATTTGAAATATATCTAAATAAGAGAGAATGGTAGGTCATGACTATTTCAATATGAGTTTTGAATTCTTTTCATACCTTCAGAAAAAGGATTACTAGGAACCTATTCTCTATTAACCTGGAAAATGTGGATGTATGTCTCCTAGTCTAGCATCACTGCAATACTTTTTACCACATCAGAAAAGAAAGCTACACCCTGAACTATAATGAGTAGGTTCACTAGTGCAAATCACTGTTATCACAAAGAATGGGTCAGTGAGTTTAATGCTGAATGCTTTTGTTTTCCATTACAAAGCAGAATAGGATATGGATGCTTTATCTTCAGCGTTTCCCAGGATGAGAAGCACTGAGAGGCTTGAGTACATTTCTTGAAGGGATGGTGAATAGAAAGGATAGTTTGGATAGCCTTACAAGTAGATGATATTTTGCTGTCTGTCTCACCTTATTATGTCTGTCTTGGCTGAAAGTCTTCGACATTTTGAGAGACTGTTAATTGATCAGCTTATTGTAGGGTTTTGGGGTGTTTTAAGGTGCTGTACTGAAACAAAGCCACCTGTGTCTTCTGGGTCTGTAATGTGCATTCAAGAGCTAGCAAGACTCCTGCACACCTTTTCCTCCAAATCCAGGGAGTACACCAGCACAAATCATACATCTGCGTTAAATTCTCATCACACATCTGAGCTTCCACACGTGAACCTTATATAAACCATGGGGCTGTGGAGAATCACACATGACCATCATCTCCAGGTTATTTCCCAGCTAACAGGCACAGTCTGAAAATCACTTTGGNCCCATACTCCAGAAAGCAAGTGTTTGTGGACAGCTTTCCTCCAAGCTGCTTCAAACACCATGTACAGTAACAAAATGTAGTCAATGTAGGTAAAGAACCCTATGCAAAGGAAGCCTAGAGAGCACAGCAGTACCTGCTTTGATCTACCACTGTAGAGGTGCATTATTTGCTAGCATGGCTCCATTTTCACTGAGAGCCAGGAAGAAGAAGCATAAATTACTAGTATTAAAAACATTTTAACCTATTTGCTATATGAATAAAACTTATCACCATTCTTATCAGGAATAAAACCACCAAAATGATGTGTTTCACCTTGACTTCTAGAGTGTTTGTGGTTCATCCTTGATCATAGAATACCAACTATTTATTGCTTGGAGGTAAAAAGAAAATATCAGGCTTCCAAAGAAATAAACTGTGTGGCCTCTTTAAACGGGTCTCTGATTGAATCATCAATTGGTAGGAAAGTTTCAAGATTAAAATGGAAAAATTATCATCTCTATTAGTGGACATTGTTAACAGTGCCCATTTATTAAAAAAGACAAGTGGAATTAAATAAAAATGGTTTGCCCTTGGGTGAAAATTAAAGTAAGTGTTGGGAGGAATTTGAATAAAGGAAGGCAATTTTTTTTCCCCCTCTTCCAAGATCAATTGAATTTTCTAGTGGTTCCAAGGTGCTAGACAGGTTATGCCATAAAGATCAACTATTGCTTCAGGGAGGAGGAAATTGATAGATCCATTAATACACAAAGAAAACTTAAAATCCTCCTAACTAGTCCAAGAAAGGGCCAAAATCATCACCACTTTTAAGATAATATACCTCAAATTTAAACACTGGTTCACAATCACTTAAATGATTTGATATGTTTTAGAGCATAACTCAAAAAAACTCTCTAGTCTGTCTTCAGAAGAGGGATTAAGTCATGCAAAATCTCTCTTTGAAAAGAAAAAAGCACAAAAGATTGTCCAAAAATAAGATCTTAATATACATACAATAAAAGAAGAGCTCATTTGATGGAGATAAATCTTCTGGCAAATACTGAGATTTATCAATGTGCTAGAAATAACATCATTTTCCAGAAAATTATGACATGGTTAGAGCCAATAATATCCTACTCAGGAATTCTTTATGCTGATTGACTCCTGGGGAATCAATTGGTGATGAGAAAGACATTTCAGGCACCTGCACTGAATAGAGTCATCCAATCTCAAAGGATCCCAAGGTCAAGAGTCCATGTTTTTAACAACAACTCCATAAGCAAATCAGCTAAACCATCATTCCAAACCTTTATTTTCATGGCTACCTAAAAAGGGTAGGCAGAGAGCTCTGGTTCTAGCGCAGTTATCTCTCCTGTCACCACACTTCCAGAAAGGATGGGAAAGACAGAAGTTCTGCAGCTGGAATGGGTGCCCAAATATACCTCTTAATATGCAAGTGCATGCAACCTGACACAGGTGAAAGAACTGAAGCAGCCCAGGCTGGAGGAAAGCAACATCAAGAATGCCTTACTAATGTTGGACCCCCAGTGCAAGAATGGCTTTATATATTGATAGAGAGATAAGAGAAAGGTAAAACTAAACCACATATTTCCTTACTGTTTCCATTGGCAGGCAGGTCACTCAGACTTCAAAGTAGAGTGAAGATCCAGCAAGAGAAACACAGCTCCATGGAGTTAGGGATCATGAGCTTCTGGCTGGAAGTGCCTATGACTGCTAGAATCCTCAAGCACTCCTTGCACACGTCCAGTGACTCAACAACAGAAGTTACTTGAACCAACAACTGAGCATATGCAGCCAGAAGATGTGGTGCCACCCACAAAACCACCCAAGGGGAGGTCAGGGATTGCCCCAAACAGGTAAAAGACAGGCACACGAAGCCAATGTTCTGTGTGCCCACCAACCAGGAACCCCAGAGGAGGAAGATCCTCCATGATCAGCACTGGGTTCTGGGTGGTAATCATCTGTTTGTTTGGACTGTCTTTATTCTTTTCTCCTTTCTCTCTCCTCTAATTCCCCATATGTGAGTTTAGAGAATCTTGTACCTGCACCATTGGTGAGTGTTAGTTGATTGACTTCTGTTAAGTGTTCCTTCAATGAATTCTAGAAGCAGCGATTGTGATTTTTCTGGTGGGTTCAGTGTCACCATGCAGGGACACAGACTCCTAGTTCTGGTTGCTCTCTCACCTTGCAGGGACACTGACTCCTTTGTGCCTGACCAGGGTATTAAGATCATCTGACCCCCCTAAGTGACCTGGGACAGCACTTCCCTGCAAGAGATAGTGAGGTACTGTAGCATGCCCAAAGAAGGGCAAAAAAGCTGGTGAAGGCTCTAGAAAACAAGTCATGAGGATCAGGTGAGGGAACTAAGGTTGTTTAGCCTGGAGGAAAGGAGGCTCATGGGAAACCTTATGACTCTCTACAACTACCTGAAAGGAGGCTGGAGTGAGGTTTTCTCCCAATTACCAAGTGATAAGACAAGAGGAAATGGCCTCAAGTTGCACCAGGGGAGATTTAGATGGAACACTAAGTGAAATTTATGCACTGCAAAGGTTGTTAAGCATTGGCACAGGTTGCCCAGGGCCATGGTTGAGTCACCATCCCTGGAGGTGTTTAAAACATGTGTAGATGTGGTGCTTAGGAACATGGTTTAGTGGTGGACTTGGCAGTGTTAGTTAATAATTGGGCTTGATGATCTTAAAGGTCTTTTTCAACCTAAATGATTCTCTGACACTATGAAAGCTTTCTTCAGTTCTTCCATCAAAGGACCCGGGTTTTTTCATCTTACCTCTGTAACGTTGTTTCAGGTTGCAGTTTTTTCCTGTGGGCTTAAAACCTCCTGCTGCTGCAGTTGTGGTTCACACTGAAATTTGTAATCACCAGAACAGGCATTATTTAAAATGTATTGTCCCTCTGAACGATCCTAGAGGAGTTCCTTCATCTCCTTTGTAACACAAAACAGACAAGAAAGAAACAAGGATTACCATAACAGCACCTTTCTGTCTTTGCTGTGATGTGAAGAGGAGCAAGGAGCATCACCCTACAACGCTCCAAACAAGCCTTGGTTATGAGCTGTCTAGGGAAAGGAATATTACTTCCTCTCTGTGCTAGAATCACTCCTTCTGGCACAACAAGGTGAGAACTGCAGTGCTTGCCACTAATGAGGCTTGTCACATGAAGAAAGAAACCAACTCTAGTTCTGTCAGGAAAGCAGCTTTAATTTCCATCTTCAGCTCTAGATGGAAAAAGTGCCAAAGGGATATCCTGGCTCAGAGCACAGTTCACTTCCCAAGTGTATCCAGGCTGTTGTTATTTTGAGGGGCAAGGATGGCTCTTCTGTAGCATCTATTCTACTTTAAGTTTATTTATGATGAAGAATATAAGGATAAAGTATACTTACTTTTCATCATTTTCTTTATATACCTGAAAATGTAGATTGATAGCATGAACATTTAGCCTTTGCCTAGCCTTAGTTCTCCAACTTGCTCTGTGTAGTGTGGTTAGGATAAGTATAAGGCAGTAAAGCAGAGAAAGAAGAGGAGATGACCTGAAAGAACACAGAGAGGGAAAGAGAGGGAAAGTTGTCTTAGTCTAATTACAATTTTACACAAACCCTTCTTGTAGAAGAGCTACAATTCTCTGCAGCTCATGTTCTCCTTCTTACTTGAAGACAGATTTGTTCACAACATGCAAGATGTACACTGTGCCAGGTTGGCCAGAGAGGTGGTGGCAGCCACATTCATCCCTGGCAGTGTTGCAGGCCAGGCTGGCTGGGGCTAGGAGCAAGCTGCTCTAGTGCCACGTGTCCCTGCCCATGGCAGGGGGGTTGGAATTAGATGAGCTTTAATGTCCCTTCCAACCCTGACAATTCTGTGAGTCTATGATCATTGCATTAGAGAAAAACCTTCATAGACTTGAAGGGCTTGCTTTTTGAGATGCCATCCAAAAACTAGAGTGGTGTTAAATAAACCAGAGATAATAGAGAAGAGAATAAATTCATAGTGGATGATTAAAATTCACACAAGCCAATGCTTTATGCAATAAAGAAATAAAATAGTCCCTTTAAGCTCTCCCTATAATGAATGGAAATTACTCTGCACCACCAGAAATAATATAGACACTGCCTAAATTCTGAACCTAAGTGGGCAAGTCTAAGGAATACAGAAAGATGGATCCTTCAGTGGAAGCCTGAGCAACCCATAGCCTAGATGCTCAGATGAGCTTCCTAGTGTATGGATTACAAAAACCATACAATATTAATGTAAACAACTGAGATCTTTAGCTTCCAAACCATCAAAATATGTTTTTTATGAGCATGCAGCATAGTATTAAATTTTTATAGTCACTAATGAAAAACTTGGCCAATAACTTATTGTTATTGTTGTCTAGATCACAACCAATATTAAATTATATTAAAAGAGTAGAAACCTTAACACAAGTCCATATATCAGTGTGTGACTCTAGAGCCAACATTAGTTGCTGTTGGGTGACAGTTATTGTGGTTCTAACTGCAGAACCAGGAAAAAATTTAGTAAGCAAGTTCATAAAACTATCTTTCTCCCATAAGTTCATTTCTTTGTCTCCTTGTTATGTAGGAACAGGCAACAAAAAGACAAAAGCTATGAAATGTATTTGACAGTTATATTAAATAACAAAGTTTTCTTGCCTGTGTGATTTTTCAGTCTGAGTCTCACCTCTGCCTCATGGTCTTTAAAATATTATCATTTAGAGCTGAGGCTTCCAACACTTTTGGAGCTGTGATCTGACTTATCACTCAGGAAAAAAAAAACAAACCAACATCTTGTGACCTTAATCCCCTCAATTTCAATGAGCAAATTAAAAAATGTATATCATTTCTATTTATTCCTCTTACTTCATCATTCTCACCCTTCTCAATGTAGAAATTTACTGTTGTACATTTTGCTGGAAAGTAATTATTCAGGAAAGTAATTACGAACTAATTAGATATTAAAGATCATTAATAGAAGTAGTTTTAAAAGAAACTAATAAAAAATGTTGTTAGTAGGATGCTGGTACTTGCCAGGCAGAAGTAAGCAGTTTGATAATTACTATTGCAAAATTCAATATATCTGATGTCCAAGCAAAGTTCTTAGGCAATGAAATGGGTCAGCTATCTTTTTGCAGGTAAATCATCTGACAATATTCCTCCAGGCCACTGAAAATGTCAATGTTATACTAATGATTCATTCAGGAGCTCAATATTCATTCTATAAAACCTAAATTCTTTAAAGCTTTGTCAGAGGGGAAAAAATTGATTACATGTTCTCATAATTTCATCAAATGTATGTACCAAACACAGACATATTTTCATCTTCTTCAGTAAAAGTGTAATCCATCAAACTCAGAGGAGCCATTGCAGAGTTGCTCCATCAGACCTTATGGATATGGGCCAAGGGCTTGCTTATTGTCTTCAGACATTGAGGCATTTCTTTTTATTTCAGAAATCTGTAAACCAGAAACAGGTTTTTAATCTGGATATTTTTTATAATATAGTTCTAAAGAAAAAAAATAAAAATCAAGGTTCCCACTTGCAGATAGACTCATCATATAGCAGCTCACTAAAACAAAACATCCATTTATCAGAGAGAGACCTGTCAAGGAAAGGAAACAGGAGGCCACTGCAGCTCCAAAGGTTGCTGAGCCACAACTCCTCAGCTCTTGCAGAAAGAGAGAAGCAGCCTGCAAGGTGTACTGACTAGCACCCAGCTATGCATGGCTTATCAAATGCTTTTAACAGCTTAAAATGAGAGACAAATATATAAGATGAGTTGGCATCAGCCTCATTTCTCCAAACTTTCACTGTAGGAGAAAAGCCTAAGTAGGATTCTAAGCATATATCTACATATATATATACATATGCTTTTCCAAAATGAAACCCTGATAAATATGTATTATGGAACTGAAAGGGCTAAACATAGCTTCCACCCTCAAAGCAGAAAACTTTTGATCAAAACTGTTCTCTCCATCCCAGATGCCTAAGTGTCAGCACCATCAAAACACTACCCAGCCCCATTTTGTACCTACCTGCTCCAGTAGCTTCCCAACAGGGAGGAATTAGTCAACTTGGATGTACTTCCTAATAAGGCAAGAATGGAAATAAGTGTGAGTAAAATGTCTTTATAATATTTATATAACTAAGCACAACAAAAAAGGCTAAACTAGAAACATGCTGATTGTGAGAAGGGAAATGACACTTCAGCTGCAGGCAACAGTGACTTGAAGAGGTACATTTTGTGCAGTTTGTTTAAAGAAGGTTACAAGTCTCTAGTAAAAATAATTAGCCCTGGTAACATTTTTCTGGATCAATAAGCTTTGGCAAGAACCATTTCCTCACCTTTATTACCCAATATATCTGCTATTTAAATTAAATACTTTATAAACCAATTTATGTATCTACTACCATCATTGATTTTTAAAGACAAATATTTTTACTTACATGTTGCTTAATATTCATTTAAACTTTCTACAACCGAGATCAAAAATCATTTTTTTTCTTAATTTGATTTAAAGTAATTGTCTTTTTAAAGTCCAATTCTTGCTCTGTTGCATCATTTGTGATTCAGAGACTGCAAGAGAACCTTTGTCCTCCAACACAAGACAGTTCAAGTCTTTTTAATTACAAAAGCTTTCCTGCAACTGTTAGATTTAATTAAATCTTCCTTTTTGTTATATTGATATCTAGGGCCAAATTCAAGCTGACAATGCCTCTTTGATTCTTGGTCTCAAGTAGGGAATGTTTCATTTGTTGTGAAGCCAAAATCAGGAATGAACTGCTGCTGAAATAATGTAAAGTAAAAGGAAGGAAAAGAATTATCTAGGTAGCCCTTGTTTATCTTCATATTCTCTTGCTTTTCTAAATTTTACCACATCCCACCTGAATAAATAGCATGATAATTTAAGGCACATAGACAAAGGAAAGGGCACAAGCAATAATTTGTTGCACATCCAGTTTCAAACCCTGACTCACTACAACAAGAGGAAAGGTCTAGTTGGATTTAAAGTTAGAATTTACTTCATCTTTTCATTTTGTTTTCTAAAACTGCCTCTGTGTTCTTGAAGAAAACAATTACCTAAGCATATATTTTCTTTAGAAGCAGCTCCCTTTTAATGTATCCTGAACAAATATGGAAAAAACTGAGACAGCAAACCATTCTCTGAGTGAAGGCCAGAACTAGACTCTCAAATTCTTATAGCAGATCTGTTCCTTTTTTGCAGTTCTTTCCTTCTTTCTTTTATTCCTGTGGCCTTTACATCTTCACTAGAAAATGCTATTCACCATTGCCATCTCCACTGAGCTTTCAAACCTCTACACCTCCTGCTGAGAAACAGCTCTAAAAGCTTCAGGACAGTTGGGAAGAGTTGGCTATAAAACTCTTTTAGTCCACAAAAATGATGGAGAATGTCTATATATATTTATATAAAGTCTATATTTTATATAAAGTCTATATTTTATATAAAGTCTATATTTTATAGATATTTGTTTTAATTAAACCATTAGACACAACTGTAAACCTCTATTTATAAATAATCAAAGCCTTATTGATTCTCTCAGGATCATAGGTGGTGGAAACGACAGGATACAGACAGAAAAGCAAACTTTTTCACCATTCCCATTTAAAATATGTCTAAGTAAGCTATATTCCTTGCTTGATGTCTTCAGTGCTTTCTAGAAATAAAAGGTACCTAGAAGGAGTCTAACACTCATTCTCCAGGAAAGGGTAAGATGTAATTTCACTCTGTGTCAAGCAGAGTTTGGCAGGTTCTCAGAAGACCACCTGATGCCTTTTCTACATGGTAAATACTGTCCCTCCAACTGGAGAAACAAAACCTAGCTAATTGTATTTTATTTTCCAATGTAAAAGGTTCCAAGTGATAGATTATTAAAGATTTCTATAGCTGGAGTTTAGACTCTATTTTCTCCTTAAATATTCACATGCTGCTTGGACTTTAGTTGCTTTTATGACTGACTACTTCACATCCTTCTGCACAACTGCAAAACATTTCTGATCCTCCTGAATTCAATCAAAGGTAGGTGGTAAAAACTGAAAGCCCAGGCTTTTGTTTGGGATTCAAAGCAGTCAAGAAAGTGCAATACACAGGATTTATTCTTTTCCTTTACAAATCCTATTCTGTCCCAGTAAAAAAAAAAAAAAACCCAAGCAAAAATACTCCAAAATTCAACACATAGCTAAAAATAATCATACTATCAGGTTACCAAAAATCACTTGAAGAGTTTCTTAGTTGAAACAGAGGTATAGACCTGACTGAAAGGATTTACTCTTCAGTTTCCACCAAATGCCAGTCAGATGGAACAGTGAACTCCATATTTGCAGCCTATTTTCTGCTACTCTGTGAAAATTGCAGAATTCTTGGTTACCTATTAATTCTTTATATTATTCTTACTCTCATTGTAACCTTCACATTTGCCTCAACCCACACAGACACTGCAGAAGAAACACTGTGTCATGCCAAGTACAACAGTGCCACAAGTCTCTCATTTTCTCTGCTGAATTCTGGTTCACTTAAACCATTCCAGAGCTGTGCTTTCACTTAGAATGAACAATATTTTTTGGCATTGTAAAATATTTAGGTTTCATTCTACAAAATATATTTTCTTTTGCAAAATACATGAGCCTGGTTTAGTGGCATGGGGGTGATAGTTTGGACTTGATGATCTTAGAGGGCTTTTATCTGATTCATAGGTTTGACAAATGCTTGGAAGAGCCAGCACCCAACACCTCAAAAGTCTGAGCCCAGCTTTCTAAAGGGAAATCAGCAGTTTCCTGGAGATAAGTATATTACTTTTACTTGATTAATGGTATTTGATCATGAAGAGGACATAATCACAATGTACCCACAGCATAAGCTAAACTCCTCACCCTTTCTGTTACAACTATTTCAGGAACTCCTAAATGAGCACCACTAGCTTTAAACAGGCATAGAAAAATCTTAAAAGAGAAAGTTTAAGCTCTGTTCAACTTCTAACATGGTTTAAAAAACATCCTGAAATATTCAGAACCATACTTCTGCAGCTTTAGCTTGATTCCAAGGGTAACTGAGGCTTTGCATGACACAGAACAAGCACAAGGCACTACCATGACAAGAATCAGCACAGATGTGGGCATTTCACTCTCCCACATCCCCTAAGAGTTAGGAAAAGGCCCAAGGCACACAGCCTCTGGAAGGTTTATGAACACCCACAGAGACATATACACTATTACTGAAATTTGCTGTATTTTAGAACCAAATTGGACATTGAATAATCTGAATGGCTTTTTATTTTCTGGGTTGGTTTTTTTTTTTTCTCCCTGCAGTATGCCTAAGGGAAGAACTTGTGATAATGTGAGAAGGAACTTGTGTCATCACCACAGGAGCAGTTGTTTAATGGCACTCATTTACATAGAAATATGCACACCAGTAGGAACAATTCAGAAATTCAGCAAACACTTTGTGATTTCAAGAAACTGTTGACAATGCTAACAGGCTGTAGTGGTAAAATAACCTTCTGAGGAGCTGAACATTGCTATTTGTCTGCATAATTGTCATGCTGAATCATTCCCTACCCACTGTTCTCCTGCTCTCTGCAGTGGTCATTTCCTTGGGTTTATTCACTGCTAAGCAACCTCTCATTTTGTAAGTCATTACTTCGGTTTTTTTAAAAGATGATTATTATAAGTTGCTGCAAGAATTTAGAACAAATAATGTTAAGCCTGTGAATTTATGCAGGAGTAGAAGATATTTAGGCTGGGGCTGGAAAATCTTGGAACTCCTTCACGGTCATTGTACACCCAGAGGCACATCAGTGCTGTGATGGTCAACACTGCACTGCACATATGGACTGAGCTCCAGAAGTGATGATAAAGTGATGATAAAGACTGAGTTCATTATTATTGCATGAGATTTAGGCATTTACAGAAGGGCTCCACAGTTAGCCATGCGAAGGGACACCTAAACCAGCCACCATGAAATCCTAAATCATCCCACAAGAAGTGCTGTCTTACTCCTGGACCTGATCACTTGTCTGGAAGCTAAAGTGAAGTACCTTGAGAAGACAAGAAACCATTTTCCATACCCATTCTCTCAGAAAATGTGTTTTGGTGATGCCAATTGAAGACATTTTCTTCTTACAGATGACTGATGATTTCATCATGATGATATGATGTCTATTGCCTTCTTGGAGGTCAGATGCCTGAGGTTCAGTTGCTTCCTCAGTCAGAGATGATTCAAAAAACACTTTGTTTCTCAAAAGGCCCAGTTCTCATCCATGTAGCTTTATATCCATGTTGGAATCATGGCAGTGGGAACTTCCATTTGGCCCTTGGAAGCAAAATCTTATTTACACAGCTGGAGTAGAAAGGAAGAGGAACTGGTTAGTCCCATTTTACAGTTACTGTGGGTGCTAGAAATGCAGTGAGCACAAAGGCAAACATGACTTGCTAGGGAAGGGCAACTCATCACATCTTGCTCCCTTTTTTATGTTAGAAATAAAATCAGGAGAAAAAAACTGTACCCCAGTAAAATGTTAAAACTGTAAAAGTAAACCAATATATTCTAAAATACCTACTAGATCCACCACAAAGGAAGATGTGGTGGGTTTTTATTTTGCATGAACTATGATTATTATTACTTACATTATGGCTACAGCAGGCAGTAACATAGAAAAGAGCTTGTTTGACCTTCTTTCAAGAAGAGAACTGCTGGACAAAATGATTAGGCAAGGAAATATTGAGCAGATTAATAGAACAGTTTGCAATGGAAATGAAAATGTAATTTTCCTTGTAATTGCCCTGGTGTCTAGACACAGTGCACACAGAACCATGAGTTCAGTACATTTGTTTCTACAAAACAAAATACATCTCCAACACGTCAAGTCCACTTTAGGATGTGCTATCAGTTGAAATGGCCACAAGAATATTAGTGAGGGATAATTACAATTTCTTGAATTCCCTGGGTATTTCAAGGCCTTAAAAATATACTTTATGACAGCATTATTATGTCTTGGCAGTCTACCCCAGATCTCTGTTAATTAGCCAGGCTTTATGGTAATAATTGTGCAGCTTGATTTGGGTTTTGAGCCCAAGACACTGTTTTAGTAGGCTGGGACTTGCAGTTTTATCACTGCTTCCCAGTAGGAGCTCACACAATTCACTTCTTCCCTAGTGAAGTCTCCTCTCCTGTGCAATGAAGTTACTAATCCTTATCTACCCCTCTGAAGGGTCATGAAGACACATTAAATTGACACAGTGTATGGAAAATGTAAAGCACCATGAGCTTGGACATTTGTGAGTTGGCCTCTATAGCAAAGCTGGGAATCACAGAATCATTAAGGTTGGAAGAGACCTCTAAGATCAAGTCCAACCACACCTGTCATCCTTCTCCCATCATTGCATGAGCTACACTTCATGGGCTGGGACAGAACTGGACTCAGCACTGATGCTTCCAGACAAATTCTGGCTAATTGTATTACAATTTACTGCTTAAATTGTTAAAAATCCTATTTTCATGTGAAAGAGAAAAATCTAAGGAATAAATTCATCTTACAGATTCTCTTCTCTCTATAATATAGATTTCATATTACAAATAGGAAAAGTAGGACTGAAAAAAGAGAAATCAACCACCAGAGAACAATGTGTTTAATTCCTCTTTGAGCTTCTCTAGTGTTATACAATATGTACTTCACAACCTTTTTTTCCTGTTACAAAAAACATATATGGCCCTATGCCCAGAGAGGTTTATTTCTGTTTTATTCTGTTACTGTAGATAAATATTTGGACAACAATCCTATTCAAAATTAGAGAAGGTTTATCCTAATGCTGCACAAATAAGATTTCATGAGCTTTTCTCCCACTTATTTCACCTGATTCTCTCTAGTGGCCTGATCCTGCTGCTTACACATATGTTGAGTAGCTTTAAGTAGATGCTTCTGAAACCAGTTAGCAAAATTCTTAGAGGAAATGCTTTGCAATGTTTCATATTCTTCTTCCATTAAAAACACTGTAGGAAGGGGGAAAAAAGCATCTTTTTAACTTCTAGCCTTATAAAGCAGGGAAGGGAAGCCAGCTTCTTACTCTTTTCCTATCATTTTCATACCCAAAATGAACATTATTACATTAAAATAACCCTGAAGTATATGTTTTATTCAAACAAAGCTCACAAAAAGTGAGATCCAAAAATGGTATCACATGGAAGGAGTTTCAGGAGGCATTGTAAAACTGAGTAGAGCCTCACTCTGCTTACAGTGCCACTCACTAGACAAATAAGAGTGATACACAGCTAAAAATACATACACAGAATCCCAAGGGTTGGCAGAGACCTCTAAGATCATCAAGTCCAACCATACCTAGCACTCCCATGCCACTAAACCCTGAGCATCTCAGTGTTTCTTAAACCCTTCCAGGGATGGTGACTCCAGCACCTCCCTGGGCAGCCTGGGCCAAGATTTCATAACCCTTTCAGGAAAGAAATTCCTCCTTATAGCTAATCTAAACCTCCCCTGCTTCAACTTGAAGCCATTTCCTCTCATCCTCTCCTACACACCTAAAAATACATCTACCTGTACAGCAGCTCTCATCAGGTAACAACAACCTCAAGAAAAAAAGCTACTCCACTCCTTCCTCAAAGTATCAGTGAACACTGTAGAAATACTATGGAAAATGAACATTTCCTTCCACTTCTAAGATGGTCTAGTTTATTCTTATGAGCCACATATATATTATCAGTCACTGTAGGAAAATAAACAGCTATTTTTTCCTCTTTTCTGCAGCACTCTTGGTGTGTGACCTCCAGTATGAAGAAAGAATGGACCATGTGATGAATTTCACTCCCAGAGCAAATGATGTGGAAATAATAGTTCCTTGCAATCTTCCCTAAATGTAATACAGTTATTATGTCCATCTAACAGGGATATTTGATACAATTGCAGAAATTCTGGTCACCAGGATGTTATTTCTTGTTATTTATAATAAGAGCATCATTTAAACTGCAGGATTCCCAAGATATGTATTTTAAAGATTATTTTATCTGTGGGAATAAATGTCCAGAGAAGACTAACATATAAAAACCTCATTGTTGTAGGAAAGAGGATATGTATAGCTGGTATTAAAGGCTGCTTTTACACATTGTTTGGCTAACTGAGAATGGAATGACCTTGGTGACCACTACTTAGCTGAAAAGATAAGCTCCATCCTAGTGCTGTTTATGCTAGTGTGTGCATATTTATGAAGCCTCCACTGACTTAAATTATTCTGGGGAACAGTATTAGACCATCTATCATATGCAGATTCAGTGAGTAAAGGGAGGTTTTCTCCAAATTGGTGTAGTGAAGTGCATTGCACTGAAGACATATCAGTAAGGACACTAAATCAGCTGGTTTAGGGACATGGGAGTGACAAGTTGATGGTTGCACTTGATGATCTTAGAGGTCTCTTCCAACCTTAATGATTCTGTGGTTCTGTGTAGGTCTTGTTTGACTAATTAGCTATGAACATACATGTGTTGTGAGACAATAAAGTCCCCTTGTCTCAGCATTGTACCATACCCTGGCACTGCAACAAGCAGCAGCTGGTACAGTCAGTGTTGGTGTCTGCTTCCTCAAGATATCCATGGATTCAGTAGATGTGGCAATATAGCCTGTGCTTTAAACCCAGTTGGGAAGAACTGATAGGTAAGAATCTGACCAGCCTCTCTTAGAATTACTCACCTTCCTCATTTGTGTGACAAAGAGGGGAAAGTTACCTGTTAACAGCTCTTAGACCATTTGACACCTTCTCAGTGAAAATAAACCAAAAAGATTTCAAACATAAGCCATACCAAAATGCCTTCTTCTTTCCTGAGCCTTGGAAGGAATTCTTTTTCATCACTGATGATACTCGCCGCGTTTCTACTCACTCCACTTGCAGTTTTGCCCAAGTGAATGTCTCTGCCCATCACAAAGGATCCTTTTTGTAGGACCAGGAGTGTCACTGCCCTGCAGGAGAACAGACATCAGCTCAGTGGATTCAGAGAGATAAGATGCTACTTTAGAATCACAGCTTTGCATCGGAGCAAAAGGGTTAGTTCCAACTTACTAGATCTCTGTTTCATCAGCTCTGACAAACCAGGCACTTGAAAAAAGCCACGTATCTGGATTGTTATTGCTTAAAAGGGCTCAGAGGCATCAGGATTAGGCATTTTTCAAGCTTCCTATTTACAAAGGTTTTAACCAGACACTATTTGTTCCCAGCCTTTAAAACACTGTAGCTGAGACTTGTATTATTGACAAAAAAATACACATAAAATGCTCTAATTAAGGAGAAAAAGAATGCCTTCTTTTTCTTGCTATTATTTTGTTGTTCCTTTTAGACGTTTAGCAATCATTGCCTATCGGGAAAGGTATTTTTTTCCCGTTTTCTGGAGTTATGCGTGATGTTGGAGCACAAAGCTTTCTCTTCCCATGCTCCTGGAGCTCCCTCTAGTGAATCCAGGAGCGGAGGGAAACCTCTGCCTGACACCTCCTCAGCAGCCAAGCTTTGATGAACACATGCATTTCTGAGCAGCTCCCCTCTTCAGAATGTTGAAGTCATCTCAAAGGTGAAGCCCAAACTATTAGCAAGGAGTGTGTCTTGATTTCAGCTGGGAATAGATTTAATTGGGAAGATGTAGTCAGTCTCAACAGAGGAAAAATAGAAGGGAAAAGGCTAGAGAGAGAAAAATGAATATGTGATCAAGAAGTCATCAGGTTCATGACAGGAGACTGGACCAATATATTTAACATGGTTTTAATGTTAATTTGTCTGGTTTTTTTTCTTTTTCTTCAAGGGAGATAATCAGGTACTATAATTATTAGCTGACTAAAGGTTGAATTTTTACAGACTAGACGTGCCCAGTGTGTTTTCTGTAACATGGAATAACTTTCTGATTTACCACACCTGACCTCCCAATTCTTTTCCTCCTAAATCTGTTGGCTTCTTACACAACCAACATCAGTGCAGCTGCATAACTAGAAAAGCTGAAATAGCTCCCAGGAGATCCATTGCACTAGATTTGAAACTCTTGCAGCAGAGCCTGCCAGTTCCAATTCACAAGCTGGAATTCATGATTAATCCACAACCAGCCTCACAACCACATCAGCCTTGTCTATTTATTACTATATTTTGCAGTATTGAAAATCACAACCTGTTTTATAAAGCAATGAAATAAATCACATGCCAGAATTTGGACCTGACCCAACAAACTTTTATTCTGTTGATTAATCCTTAATCATACCAGGAGTGCCTTTAGAGCAGGAAAAGGAACAAGCACACAGCTGATAGTGGTGTGACCAAGTTCTTAGTCCCACCTGGAAACATGACCCTCTAAGGAAGTACTGATTCTTGCAGCAGAACCCATGCCAACAAAGCTTTTGATAAGCAGAACCACAAAGCTTCCCTGTGGATACAGAAATCAGACCATAGAATCACAGAATCATTGAAGGTTGGAAGAGACCTCTAAGATCATCAAGTCCAACCATGCCACAAAACCATGGCCCTAAGGAGAGCATCTATATGTTTCTTAAACACACCCTGGGACAGTGACTCCAGCACCTCCCTGGGCAGCCTATTCCAAGACTTAACCATTTCAGTAAAGAAATTTCTCCTTATATCTAAGCTAAACCTCTTCTGCTGCAACTTGAGGCCATTTCCTCTTGCCCTCTCCCTGTTAACCCTGGACAACTACCCCCATGTCACTCCAGCCTCCTTTCAGGTAGTTGTAGAGAGTGATAAGCCTCTTTTCCAGACTAAAACTGAAACCATACATAACTACAAGGCCTTATAATAAAAGATAGCTAGGGAAGAACTACTGTTATCTCAGTCTGAGTGTTGGGCAGGAGAATGATTTCTGTGTTAGAATCTCATTCAAAAAAAAGAGCTTTTTCAACATCTAAAACTCTTCTTTGATGCAGCACACTCAAACTCTTTTGCTAATGGCACCCAAATGATAGGCAACTCCACATTAACCTAACTCTAATTTTCACTTTATAGATAGAAATAAATAGCATCCACTGTGATTCCCATTCAGCCTCATAAGAATTCAGTATTGCCATATAATAGAGGTCATTGCTTAACATAATATCTTAAAGGACACACAGCATGCTTTAAACTGCACTAAAGGATAATGCTAATGGAAGAACACTGGTTATTCAGTAAAGCTGTCTAGCTAACTAATCAAGAGCCCTGAAACAGCCTTTCTTATGTTTAATCTTCACTTTTCAACACAGTGGTGGCTGAATTATTTTAAACCTTACATAGCCCAAGCACCTTTCAACAAGAAAAACATATTTAAAATAAACCACTTTACCAGTCAAAATCATTCTCCAACATCCCTGTCTGTGCAATTGACATCCTTGACAATCCCAGGTAGACAATGGCTCTTAAGTAGGTTTGTCCTTTGATAGCTTAACTGATCTGGAATGACAATCCTAACAGCATCCTAAACACCACTTAGTCAAGGTCTGTGGAGCACTACCACACATGAGCCTCTCTGGAAACACTGTGCCACTCTTAAATTGTCTGCAGTTTCTTTTACATGAGAATGGAAACTGCAAGGATGATCATTAGAGTGTGTGCTACAGAGACATTTCTTGGTGCTCACAGGCTTTGAGCCTTGCTCAGCGAAGCTGAAGGGAACTGGTTCCTGCCACCTACAGAGTGGCAGAAGCACTCAGACTAAACGCTCCCTGTTTTAATTAGTCCTTGTGGCAAAGCAGTCTTGGACTGTTCCTTCCTTCCTCTCATTCCAGCTGACTAGTTGGCTTGTCAGAAAAGCTTTCTTCTGCCATACTTCAATTTTCTTCACAAGGAAAGCACAAGCACTTGCTCAGATTCCTCTCTGGAAACTGTCACTTATGTACATGTGAGAGAGAGGGGAGAAGAGACACCCATCTTATCAGCATCCTGCCCAGGCCTTATCCCAAACAAGATGATCCCGAAACACCAAGGAGCACTGCAGCAAGCTGCAATGTTATCTGGTGCCATACCCAGCCTAGAAAGCAGCTGCTTTGCACAAGGAATAAACACAGACACAAGAATACAAACAAGAGTTCAAAAGAAAGCCATAAAAATGGCCCAAGCAGGAAACCAACCTTTAATGTGTGAGGATTAAAGAACTCAACCAGTTTAACAAAGAGCCTGTGAGGGCACAGCCAGGTGATTCCACTTGCATACAGAAAGGCTTGCAAGGATGGGATCTTTTTTTCCACCTTGTTAACAAAGCTGTACACAGTCCTGCAGAACACAGCTAAAAGTCAGACAATTTCACTCTTGCAGCAAAAAAAACCAAACACCCACAAACCAAAACAATTGGAGAGATGTGAGGCAATTTCATGTTGTAACAGCTTTATCCAGAGAGCTGGGGAACTCAGTGTGCTTGTACCCTTTAATATGGTTTTCCAATCTCTGTGTCTAGGATTCATTTGGCTCATGATAGTAGTCCCCATGGGGTCTATGTGTAGAGAGATGGTTCTGTTTCTTTCCTGGCCCACAGGAAGAGCAAGATTCCCTGGGTTGCCTCAGAAAGCTGATAATACTGGCAGCTGTGCATTAACAGAGTGTTCAAAGCAAGCCCCAGGTCTCTTAGCTCGTGGCCTGAAATGGTCAGAAAGATATTTTTCTACCTATGTTGTTTGCTAAGTGCATTCTCAGGGCAATTTTCACCTTCCCCTGAAGTACAAACAGTTATCCAATGAAGGGACACTGGGAGAAACCAGAAGAAGGCTCTCCCTAGACATGGGCTGCTTCTCTGAGGGATGGGGGAATTCTGCCTCTATCCTAACACACCAAAGACATTTTCACAGAACCATTAAGGTTGGAAAAGACCTCTAAGATCATCAAGGCCAACCACACCTATCACTAACATGCCACTAAAAACATATGTTAGAATACAGTCTACACAAGATATTTCTGCTCAGAACATGGCTTTCAAACACACCTGTTAATAGAGTAAAACTCTGCTCCATGCTTCCCATCTCATAGTAAAAATGTTTTTTTATGTAATCAAGGAGGTCTCAGCAAGTTAACTTCAGCTTAAGCTCAAGTGGATCCTTAAGAACTTTCCTAAATGGAGACAGATGGAATATACATTAGCATATTAGCAGTGATGAAGTGCTCTGAGAAGTGTGATCTAGCCCTCTGCATGCCACCACTGATCATATATGTCTTGTCTCTTATATGCCATGATTTTTTGTTATGATAATTTATATCCTCTTTGCCACTGGAATGCTCAACAGGGTTCCTCTGTTTAAAATCCAGAGTTTGCCAGCTGTTCCAAGGAAGTTAACTGCAGTAGAGACACTGCAGTTCTTTTTTATCATAAAAACCACATTATCAGAACACTTACTATTGGGCAAAGGCTCTGAGGACAGCTGGAGCCTTCTTCCAGTTTTAATAGCAAAAAATGAACATGCTTCAGAAACCACAAAGCAGTTCTTAAATAGGAGGGAATTAGTTCTCATTTTTCATCTCCCAGCACGTAGCTCAAGCTGAAACTGCTCCTATAGTTGCTGGATATGAAAAGACTCACTTTTCCTTACTTTTATTCCTCATTTTAATGAATAAATAAATCCCAAAAGTAACTAGATAACCCTCAGATAGGGAGCCAAATATTACCAGAGGTTCACCTGAAACAAACCATGTGTTTTTGTTGTTGTTATTGTTTCAGATCAGGCATATCAACAAATTAATCTCTCACTGAATACAGGCTATGGAGAATCATAGTCATGGGTATGTTTTGGTATAAATGGTAAGTCCAAATACAACCACTTCATTGATGGAGATCCAGCACAAATTCTACTCTTAAAATTAAGTGATTTCAAAGAAAACATTAAGTAAAACATCTGAGATTGATTTTATTTGGGATGGACTATATGGAATTTCACTCTGTATAGGCCCAGAATCAGATAAGGGAATAAATACAATAAGAAGGCTCTGTTAGATACTGATAAAATATATAAAACTCACACTCTACCTCAGGAACAGTAAAATTACCCAGAAATATACAGTCCCTTAACATATTGCTGTTACCCAATTTGGTTTTAGTTAAAGACCAATGCTTCAAGGAGAAGCAGAGATACACAATGGAAAAAGAATGGGAACAATCCCTGCATTTACCAATATCAAATAAAAGTGGGATCCCAAATGACAATGTCTTTTGTTTCCCAACAGCTAGAATTACAAGAAGGAATGAAGCACATGTTAAAATAAGAAGAAAAAAAAAAAGAAATAAATATTAAATATCTGAACTCCATAGATAACTATTAGATCTCTATCTAATTTGGTGCCAGATACCTCTGAAAGTAATAGGGGTAAAGGAGGGAGCCTGTGTCAGAAAGTAATGATGGGTTGTGATAATTAGTCCCTGCCCAAAGCTAAGGGCACAATGAAGATTATTCTTTTAGCAGAACATCTGCAGAGCTAATACTTGTTATGATATGTATTTTGCAGGAGATTGAAAAGGCTTCCAACTGTAATAACCCAGAAAGTGCTTGAAATAGCACAGTTAATTTTTGCCTCTGCTGCTAGATAAGCTATCAGTGCTCTGATTAGATGGAGCAGCACTGCACTCAGCTAGGAGAATAAAGGGTGGTGAGGGAAAGAAATTAGGATTTATCTTGAACCTAGAAGGTGTAAAAATAATTTAGAGGGGATCACCAGAAAGGGAATGCCTATGGGGATCCTCTATTCCCACCTCTCTTTAACTGAGTGAAAGAGTAGGATCTGATGGGGTTAGCTGCTGGAAGGAGAGAGGGAGGAAGGATATTCGTTGAACTCTAAGGTCCCAGACTCATAATAAAATTGAACAGAATATTATTAAAAGAGATTTTTTTTTTTGCTTTATGCAGCCTTTTCCCAGCTCTTTAATAAAATATCTGACCTAAAGTTCTAGTTAATAAATGCTGTCCTTTTTAGCATTCAGCCTGCTCAGTGATATTGCAGCACATAGAAGCAGAGTGAAGCTGTGGGATTGTGGGTGAGCTCCTCAGAGAGGGATTTCAGAGACATCAGTGTGGATTTGTGTCTTGAAGGGATCTGGGAGGGGTCACACCCTTACCTCTTCTGGGATCTAGGATTGTTCTGGTTTGAGTTGGAACAGAACTGATTCTGTTCAATGATTTTAGTTTTCAGCTCAGTCTCTTCTCAGCAACTCACTTTCTGCAGTTAGCAGCATGTTTTCACAGACAGTGTCTGCTTCTAGCAGTGATAAGACCTAATGCTTAGATTCACTACTAAGGATTGATATGTAGACCAAGGTCACTGCTCAATCTTGTGTACCACACTGGGGGTGCAGAGTAAAAGGTCACACCTGCAGAGAGGAGCAGACAGTTCAGGTGACCCTAAACTGACCACCTAGGTATTCCATTCCTTATAAGTCATATTCAGTATAAAGCTGAGGGATCATGAGGGTCAATATCTCTTCTTCAATGGCCAGTGTCCCAAAGAGGACTCTGTTCATTCTGCCTTTTATCCTGATCTGTGAGTTCCTGAATCCAGTTCAAGGATCCAGCCCATGAATCTAGTTTCTGTCTGCTGTTGAGTCCAGCCTGGGACTTCTGCCACAGCATCAGTGGTGATAGTGATGTAGTTGCCATTGAGGAGATTGGTTTTGGTTTTGTATCTATTTCATTTTATTATTATTATTTTCATTAAAGTAGTTTTAGTTTTCTTTTCCAATCCACGAGTCTCTCTCTCTCTCTCTCTGTTATTCCCTTTCCCTTCCCATAGTGGGGGAGGGGAGGGGAGGTGTTAACAGCAAGGGTCTGTCACTCAGTTAGTGGCTGGCCCAGCCCTAACCCTTGACAAGAATAAACCTTTCTCTTGCATTTACAGACCAGTAACCTTGCTGCAAACCCACAGAGCTCCACATTTTTCTCTGCTTTGGAAGCGCTTCACAGACCATCACCTCCCATGCAGAGTTCCTTTCACAAGGTACCTGCAGCTTTCAGAGTTGTTAAATCTTCAAGCAAACACTACTTGCCACCTCTTCCCTCATGTTACCTGGTTTCTGGGATGAGTAGTCCTTAAATATTCACCAGCTTTGTCTTTCTCAGAGCTCAGTTTGGCTATGATACTCACAGAGTACACTATGCTGGAGCTCTTACCTTGGCTACATGGTCTTCTTTCTGTTAGCACTGCTTCATCTATCTGTCTGTATTCATCCAAGGGTATAAAGACTTTGACAATGTGTATGTGCATATATATCTCATCCTACTTAGCTTTGCTCAGAAGAGAAAATACTTCAAAAAGGATGCCATCTAACAATGGAAGTTTAAGATATGGCAAAATGAATCACACTTTGAAAGAATCTGATCGTTTCAAGCAACTGCCCAAGATGCTCAGAGTCACTGGCTCAGGCTTTCACAAGTCAACTGAAAAGAATCTCATCCCTCCATCTCTTTTCTCATGGATGAACATCCAAGAATAGAAATGATCCTGTATGGATGCACATGATCAGGCAGCACAGCAATATCATAAAAACAATAAGAGAATTCTATCTGGGTTTAGATGATGTTTTCTTAGAGCTTAAATTGAGAAGCTTCCATGCTTATCACTTTCTGCAGTGCCCAGTTCAAGCCAGTAGGTTAAATTCCATTCCAGTTCCTTTCATAACCAAACTGCAACACACTTAACACACATCTTTCTTGTAAGCTGCTCTATGCTGTGGTTGGAAGGCACTGGTGCTCCTTGTCACAGCTGCAATCATGGTAATTACGTTGTTAGTGCATTAGTTGGCTTCAATCTGGAGCGCGGTGTTTGTTCTCAATAGCTGTCGTGTGGTTGAAAGGCACCATTTAACTATGAGTCACCCTGTATTGATGCAATCATTCTTACTTTATGAACACAGATAATTAATGTAAAGCTTGTCTGTAAACAGCATTGGCAGTCTCACTTTGGCAGAACAATTTTTTTTGGAGCAGAAACATCCATTTCGAGTCTTTTTTTCCCCCCCTACACTTACCCAGTACCTTTCCATCTAACTCTCTCAGCTGAGATAAGAAAACATTAAAAGTTCTTGTTTGCTTTCATCTGTTCTTACTTGCTTTTATCTGTACTTATGGAAAAGCTTGTGGTCTTTATAATGACCACAACCAACAGCTCCCTCTTTGACTGTTAAATGCCCAAGGCTATCTTTGTCTTTAAACTCATAATGACATTGTATGTTTGGGATCAGTTCCCTTCAAATCTAGCTCTGAATCAGAACTGACACAGCTACAATTCTCTTAATGCTGGGGACTACATTTAGATCTTAACACAGCCTGTAATCTGGCCCACTGGAGAGAACACACCTCTTCCTCATCACTCTAGGAAACCACAACTGACTTCATGATAAAAGAGGTCTGTTAGCAGGAGGAGTACTAGCAGTAGCTTAGGACTTGGAAGCTTGTATCCTGCACTGATCCAAAATAGCCTGAACAACTTGCAAGCATGGTGCCAAAAGCTATGTAGACATCCAGAGGCTCCATGGCACTGTTTTAACCCATACTAGCCAAGTTATTTTTTTGAAGGCTTATAAAAAATCAACACGCTCAGTACATTTATTTAAAAAGAATGCTAAATCCAAGAAAAGGTAGAAAAAGAAATGTACAGATTATTCCTGTGTGATTCTGTTTTGAGTCTAGGACAGATGTGAACCCTTTCTTCTCTCCTGTCACATTGGCCAGCTGACCCTAGAGGTGAAAAGCAACATGACTACTCTGTTAGTTGGCTTTTTCTCCTCCTCACATTCCTTTACTTGCTGTGTCACATATGAATCTGACCCACAGTTTCTCAAGGAGGAACTTTGTGGCTTTCATCTGTTCCAAAAAGCACTTAGAAATTTTGGGGAACTCTCTAAATAGTAATAAAAATACATGTAATAATAAAATATAATGGACAGGTAAATTTAGGTGATGCAAGGAATCAGACTGTATCCTCATTTTTATCTGGGGAGGTTGCCTATTGTCAGGTATTTTGCTGTGAGTTTGGGGTTTAGATTTTGATGTTTGGGCTCAATTCTGTTCTCATTATTGTGGTAAAGAAGCAGGAGACTGACTTTTCAAAGCTAACTGCTACTTTCTAATTGGCAAACAGTCCATTTCATTTTGCTACAGCTACAAAAGAAGCAAGAAAATAATGGAAAAAGAGTAGAGCAGCATTCTACAACAATCATAATCCACATGGACAAAAAAAGAGAAAAAAACCCTGTAAAAGTCCTATTTACCTCCACTTTTTCTTTGTTCAGTTCTTCCAAGACACAACAGTAGCAAATCCTTTAATTTACTATCTGTAAAGTGTTTGCAGTTAGTTTTTTAACTTGTTTTGTTTGTTCATTCAAAGTTACTATTAACATTTTTTCCTTCTTCAAATTAATAAGGGAATATTCATCCCTGGTGACTCATCCTTAAACCCAGTGCTGTGACAACAGCTGAAGTCAGCCCAGTATGTGAGACATCATCTATCCTCCTACAGTGTCTGTGTTCCATAAGCTTCATTTCATTTGCAATGTCTCCTGATTTCCCATGGTCTCATTTCTGTCCTCCCTCCCTAGCCTGCAACCTGCTGTTCAATCACCTTTTCTTTCATTACATCCTTGCTATAATGCATGTCTTCCTCTTTAGACTTCCAGCTAAATCTGAATTCTCTTGCCTACACTTTAAACTCACCCATTACTGCCACCAAGCCATTGCTCTACCCTGCACTGTTGGCCATGCTATCATCCCCTTCTGTCCATCAGTTCACATTGACATTCCAGCCCATTGACTTTACTCTGTATTTTCCTTCTGCTAGCCTCTCAGCTCTCAAACACTTCTGTTGTCCTTTCCAGAAGTGTCTGACTACTCCTTTTTTCCTTACATTTCCCTTTGTGTCATCTTCTTCACAGCCCTTTGCCAGCCCCTTAGACCAGACTCTCCTTTCTTTGGCTTCCTCTTGGCCTTTTTGCAGTCACCTTTCCATCACCAACTTCCATCCACCACTCAGTGGTTCTACTCTGACACCACACCACCACAAACTAAAAAAGCAGGAAAAGGTAAAAATAATAGAAGAAAAATAATAAGATTAAATGAAGTTTAGGAGGAAGTATGCTGAGTTTTGGACAATTTTTACTGAGGCTGAAGCAAGGTAGGAGATAAACACATTGGATGCCATGCCTGTTTAAATGTTTGGTTCCTATTTTAGTGATTATATTATTTGATTTTGTAGTTTCTTTCCCATGTAAATATTCCTAGTTTGGGTGGGTTTTGAGCAGGGTCATGTATTTAATTTCTGCACTGGAATTCAAAGAGAGAGCAGGCCAAATATTATTCCTAGTCATGGCTCTAAAACACCTCTAAAGTAACAGTAAAGCAGAATTTGCCTCATCTCATGCAATTCTATTTGGGCATCTTCAGGATAGACTGCAGAGAATGTGTTCATTCCTCAGAGTGCTGATGTTTCTCTGTAAGTGTAATACATTGGGAACATCTGTCCTGCCATCTGTGATTGCAAAGTGGCTCAGCCTCCATGTCTTGCATAGAAAGATTGATTTCTGCAGAGATATATTCTAATGAGTCAAATGCAACACAACAACTTCAAGGAATTGTTTCTTGAAGTGTGGACAGCCCATGTAACAAAAAAAATGCCCAAAGGAAGATTCAATTAAGTCCAATAGAAAATAAGAGTATATTGAATTAATCTTTTACTCCTAATAGGACAAATTAGCACCCAATAACAATAGGGGCAATGAAACGAGAGTTTAAAAATTGCTTCAGTTTTTTTTTTCAAGCTACTTCTACCTTAGAAAAAGATCAAGCAAGGTTAAAAGTAGGAGTTTGAAGATGTAAGATGAAGACTGAAGAATGGTTGGTGTTAAATGGAAGAAACACTTGCCAAAAACCCAATTGCCCAGAGGAAAATCTGAACACAATTTAGGAGTAAAGTTCAGAACGTTCAGAGTTGGAACATATCATTGTGCAAGGGAGAAATGATGACAGGTTAAAATGAAAGCCTTTAAAAATGGGTAATTAATAACAATCATGAATTTCCATTAATCATAAAGCACTTTGTTCTGAGAATAACGTAGGTTCCTCTAATGAAAACTATAAATTATCCTCAATCTGTATGCATTCATAACACCAGCAAGTCTTCTCCCTGATTTTAGAGTGTAGCCTCATCTGAATAAGAGAATCAGCCATTTCTAGCCCAACACTAAAAGGCAAGAAAAAAAGAACTCTATGGGATATAAACCCACTTGGAAGAGTGATTTCCACAAACACATGCTGAAAGGACTCTCACAGGGATTTTACCCATTTGTTGTGATCTCTGATTGTAAGATTAACCTAGCTTTAAGTATTTTTTGACTTCTGCTTTTCTAAGAAAGGAGGAAAGAGTAACCTAATGTATTTTAAGTGGGTTTAACTCCACTGATTCTCACCACATTTTAATTTGGCAAATCCAAGCTTTTATCTACTCCCTGTAGCAGTCAAGGATTTATACATGTGCAAGACAGAATGTTCAATTGAGCAAAATTGCCTTCTCAAAACTGAATAGTCAAATGTTTAACTAGAAGTGGTTGGGTAACAGATGGACTATTTAATTGTTGGGTTTTAAAAAAATCCTAAAAACAAATAAACAGCCTATTTGAATGCAGTTTTGCTTTAAATATTCTCAAGGGTACAGCTGTTAATGTATGAATAAATGTGTCTACAACTACATTTTTACTGCTTAGGCAAACTTAAAATTGAAAGGAAGTGTAAATATCACTACATTTAATATGGTTTCTGTATGCTACAAGTGGCAAAAGAATACCATTTTTTTATGTCTTATATATTTGTGACTGGTAATCTGCTCCTTGCATGAAACAGTGCTCCAGAGAATTGCAAAGTCTGTTCATACACACATACCTGTCAGGGGGTGAGGCTGGGCCAAGAACTTATCCAGTGACAGATATTCTCTATTATCCCCTTTTTCCCCACTCCAGCAAGGAAAAAGGAATTAAGAGAGAGAGAGAGAGAGAGACTGACTGACTTGTGGAATGGAAATGAAAACTAAAACTACTTTAATGGAAATAATAAGAAGAAAATTATATATATATATACACACAAAAGCAATACTAACCCCTGCTTGATGGCAACTATCTCACCATCACAGAAGGACTCACCAGCAGATGGGAATCAGACTCAGAAGGTGGATCCAAGAACTGGAACTCAGGAACTCTTGGATTGAGATTGAAGGCAGAGCAGAGAGAGTCCTGTAACAGCAGAGCTAGGCTGCTGATCCTCACTAGGAGAGTTCCCAGTACACCACCCCAGATACCTCAGGTGCTCAACCTTCAGAGACTATAGAGGCCCCAACCTCTCCTTTTTTTGTATTTGCTGTTAATTAGTTGCTAAATAGCTTAATGGTGCACCTGCCTTGCTTGGGTCACTGCAACAAGTGATAGGACAAGAGAAAATGGCTTCAAGTTGCACCAGGGGAGGTTCAGAATGGATATTAGGAAGAATTTCTTCCCCAAGAGGGTTCTCAGACATTGGCCCAGGCTGCCCAGGAGGTGGTGGAATCACCATCCTTGGAAGAGTCCAAAAACATGGAGCTGTGGTGCTTGTGGCCAGTGGTGAGCATAGCAGTGTTGAGTGGATGGTTGGACTGGATGAGCTCAGAGGGCTTTTCATAATGCTATGAAAAAAGAATGCCAAAAATATCAATTCAACTATTAAAACACCTAACTTGCTATCTAAGAATGTTCATTCTTCCCCACACCCTCAGGCTCTGCAACTTGAATTTTTATACAACAACGAGGCAATGAACAATTACACTTCCATGAGGGAGATGGCAGTAGGGTTAGATATAAGCCTGTAGCTGGAAGTGCAGATCTTCCTCTCCTTTTCTTTGCAGCCCCCACTCTACCACCCTTCCACATCTGATATTTCAGCAGGGAAGCATTAAAGATTCCAAAAGTACTCAAAAAGTTTTGCAGGGATTTTGCCGAGAACACAAGCATTAAGATTCTTTCCCACAGCAAAGTTAAATAGGCATGGTGGTTAAAAACAAAAGAAGTAATGCCTATAAAAGCAATTTTGAATGAAATAGGTGCCTTAATTTAGTTGAATGGCTTGAAAGCAAATGTTTTCCATTAGAAAGGCCTGACTCCCATTTTTGGAAATCAGCAAAATGAAATGATTCTCTAGGAAGGTGGTGTGAAAGCACCACACACCAAGTAACAGCCACCCACTAGAACTTCAGGAGCTTGTGTAATAGCCCAGAACACAAGTGCATTACCCCTGCTGTACACAGCAGCAGAAAGGCTGAATTGCTGCCAGAAATGGCTGTCAATTCCCAGAGGGACTCTGAGTCAGAAAAGAGCTGTTCAGTGAACAAGGAGAAGTCTCTCAGTGCTCTCTCATTTCCTCCCGTCCTGAACAGCAACAATGAAACACCACACACTGGGAGATGTTCAGAGCTACTGGAATTGATTCCAGCTCTCATCCTCCAAAGATGTGACTGGCAGCTCAGGATAAGTCTCTGTTATATTGCCTCTTCTTTGGGAGACCTCTTCCTTCCTGCCTTCCATTTTCTTTTCCTTTTACTTTGTTTGCTGCATTTCTGATTCTATCGTTTCCTCTTAATTTTCTGTTTCTTCTAACAATCAGCTCTCTGATGAACTTTAACATATATCTTCCCAACATAACTAGAAAGGACCAAGAGAAAAAGAGGGAAGAAGCAAATTGCCCTCACTGCCCTTTTTAGGAGGCTGACAAATTTCACTGTTTTAATGATAACAAACTCATGCATTTTCAAACTAAATTGTACCTGGATAAGTAGTAGTATTCCTTGCCAGGGTAAAATTCCTACTGATTTATTGACTGTTTGTTATAATGCTTATAGAATCACAGAATCATTCAGGTTGGAAAAGACCCTTGGGATCATCAAGTCCAACCATTAACCCTACATTACAAAGTTCACTCCTGTGGATTTTTATGCTAATCTCACTTTCTGATGAGTTTCAATAAATAAAACCACCTGGTTGTATTGCAAATACTCCCTTCACACTATCTCAGCTATTCAGCTCTTCTTTGAGAAGCAGAGGAGTCAGACATTTAAAATACCCAGGTGCACAGATGATTATGTTCAATAATTAGATTGCTACAAGAACAGAATAAGATGTCAAAACTAGATGGCAGGCCAAGGGATTAAAATGATTCAAAGTCTAGATGCATTGTAAGAATATCTAGTCTCTAGTTACACAGATTACAATAGAGGGAGACAGACAGACAAAAGCTAGAATAGAGCTTTCCTCTTTCAGTGTATGTTAGATGAGATAGGAAGAAATTGCACCTGCAGAAGGTAAGCCTGGATTTGTTCCCAGGGATTGATTTCTTCTCCCTTTGATACACACTATATTGACCTTCAAAGCCAAGGGACCTCTGGAACTTAGCCTCTCTTTCTCAGGGCATGCTTCGAGCATGGATAAGGTCTCAGCATTCCCCAGGGAACAGGAGGAAAAGGACTTTTCAGACCAAGTGGCAAACCAAAAATATTAAGTCCAGTGGTGCCCAGTGAGAGGACAAGAGAGAATAAGCACAAACTTGAACATGGGAAGTTCCATCTAAGCATAAGGAGGAACTTCAGATGGTGCTTTGAGGCTCCTCAGAGAGTACTGTGTTTTAAGAGGAACCAGAAGTGGATTTGTGTCACAGGCAGACATTGATTTTAATTGCATTTCAAAGTGTTTCATTATTCCAAAGGAATGCTTCTCACAAGCACAGAGATCCAAAGTTCAGAATAGCATTGTTCCAGAAAAATCAATCTATGTACAAACTTTTAATCACTTACAGGTTAACTTAGGTGGATTTTAGTTTGTTTTTTTTTCTTTTGTCTTTTAAATTGTTATGCATTTTCCAGGCATAATCCATTGATTCACTCAAAACCCAGGAATTGCATCCTTGACTAAAGAAGTAGCTCCACCTTTTCCTCTAAACAATGCTCTAACCATGTACCATGTTTTTGGAACTCCATCTTTTCTTACAGCTCATTTTTAACTTTGCTTTAGACTAGGAGCAATTACTTCTGCCCTTCACTAGTATAATGAGATTCCAAGGCACCAGAGATGGGGTTTTCAAAAGCATTTAGTGTTGGATTAGCTCCATCCCCAAGCTAAAGCACTAAGAGTTTTAAAGCTGATTTTCATAGGAGGAAAATTAGGCTGAAGCCAGAGGCTTCTGATGGGTTTGCTTATTTAAAACAAGTCCTGCTTTCACATATAAATAATGTTTCATGCATAATAATCCCACAAAAATAATGTGAGGTGACCAGAAATCTACAGCTGTGGCAGAGACAAACTGAAAATTCAATGAGAGCATCTCGAGTTTTGACCAACTTATGTCATTTAGTCAAGTAAAACCAGAGGTAAAACCTTTATTTCCACATCCTAACAATTGTATCCAGTTAAGAATTGGAAGGTTTTATTTTTGTAGGGAAGCAGGAGGTACATTGCAGTAATTAAAACTCATGCTTCTTGCTACTGTATCATATACTCAGACATATAACCAGACATTAACAAAAAAATCCTGGTTTTAACACACTTTCTATTGGACTGAAACTAATGGTTATATTCTCAGTATCAGCAAATGGCTTCTGAAAACAGAAGTAATATTAGTAGATCACTAGGGGTTGTGTGCTTGTTTTTGTGCTGTTGGACACCTTTAAAAACACTGAGGAGAAAAGAGCACAAAACACATCACCTTTTTCAGGCTTTGACCTTTGCTTAAGCTTCCTCTTGAGGAGGTGCACTTTGCTGCTCATTAAAAGCAGGTCCTTCTGTATCTCCCTTAACAAATCTGTCATCTCTTCTTCTCCCTTGCCTCAAAAGGGAGTGATCACCCCAAGACAGTGAGCTGTTGCAGCCCATCTTTTAAAGAGCAAAGCTGGAGCATCTTGTTCAGTTGCTGATACTGATGGGTTTTGTATGTCTCTGCCATGTCTGTATGTCTCTGTCACTCACTTCCTCCACTGCATTAAAAATGTTTACAGAGAGGACATCACATGAAAGGTTATGAAGACACAGAGAACAAGGAAATCAAGGTTAAGTTCATTTCCATGCTGTAAATGTGTGTCAGCCTTTTCATCTAGACTATTTGCCTTTGTTGGTGTTGATAAAGATTCTTCTTTTCTTCACAGGGTCTACAGCAACTATATCACTCAGACACCTCAAAACCACTCCATTAACTGCATGATGTTTGGGCCAGTTAACAAGGCAGCTGAAAGCTCTGTCTCAAGGCTTGTAAAGCCTCTTGGACTGCAAATACAATCATTATTAGCATTCAGTTTTGAGTCATTGAACTCAGAGGATGGAATTTAACACTGACTGAGGCTTAAACAGATGCTGAAACAAGTCAACTCATTCCATGTTGTCACTAACATCTTCACAGGACACTGGGGAGTAACCTACCCCTGTACACACACTCAGCACTGCCTGCAGGAATATCACACACAGCTCAAGATCTTTGTAGCATAACAGATTTTGACAGGATGGCATGATAAAAGCCTGGGGGGACACTGTTTTTTCTTTGTTTGGAAGTTCTTCCCTTTCCTTTGCTAATAATTATCTACATTCCCCCCCAAGGGCCTCCTGCCTTGGAAGATAAACAGAGAGATAAACTTCATAACTACTCTTGCTTTAAGAAGGAGAGAAAGCTGTAACTGAGAATGAGAAGTGAGTGCTGCACAGGAACAAGTAAACACACATAGGTTTAGTTTCACAAATAGGCTCATGCTCAGCTGTGATCTCACAATAAAATGTGATTAATTTGTTTTTCTGCATCAGTAAACTAGGTCTGCTCTTTTGGCATGACACATTTTGGTCCTGCTAAAGCAGATCATTTTGCAACAGTCTAGTTCCAGTAACTGATATTAAGACTTCACAGGAAATTTGCTTTATTGCATTCAGTGAAAAGGATAAACTACCCATGCCAAGACAGAAATTAGTTCAAACCTTTTGTACTTCAGACATCCAAAGACATAATGACCAGGTGCTACGAGCAGCAGAGCCTCTTCCATTGCTGCAGAGGTCCCTCCTGAGGATGTTTTGTAACCAGATGGATTAACTTCCAGCATAGGGTTTAGGAGTTGTCAAAATCCAGCCAACTTGTCTAGGAAAAACCCTAAACTGTCCTTTAATCCATTGTAAAATGAAAAGGAAGAGCTAATAGTTGGAGGACATAAAAACACGTCAATCTTTCTTTTGGGAATAATGTAATTAGAAAAGTTTACAAGGAGAACAAATTTTAAACTATGTAAATGTAAGTATGCAATATTGTATTGAACATCAATCATCTAAATGCAGGTTAGGACTATGTTCCTCATAGCTCCAACTCTGAGTTTAGAAAATTGAGAGGAGATTAAGAAATCATCAAAAAAAGAGTTAAAACAATTGGTAGTTTCCTTCATAGCTGCAATCTAAAGCATATGAAGGAATGAAGATCACAGAATATGAGAATAAGAACTGATAGTCACTATCAGGAAAGATAATGTGGATAAGTCTAAGACATCATAAAAATGAAGTGGCAAAGGGAAAAATCAAAATATCAGTTTAAAAAGAATGAACTGAGGCAGGTTTAAGAATGCATTAAAGCTTCTTAGCTACTTCAGTTTTCCCAGGAGTGAGACGAAAATTCCATTCACGTAGAGCCTTCAGAAGAAAAATGCCTGCCGTGGTTTTAGCTGCTCTATTTATATATACATACCTGAGTAGCTTGTTTTATGTTCACTTGGATAAAGACTCGAAACTTTATTTGCTAGACCATATGGCTAAATACACTTAAACTAAAAAGGGATACTTTAACAGCTCTATCACATCAGAAGAAAAAATGCACCTCCTTCTGTGCTGCAGGGTGTACCAGATACCTAATGACAACCAATTTGATTTAAGGATTTAGACAAAATGTCACAAGGATGCCATGCTGGAGATGCAAGGAGGAAAATAGAACAGCTCACTCCTTAAATATATAGCTTCTTATATTTATGAGCATTGTGAGGCATAGATAAGAGCTCCCTCCTTCAAAGGAAACCTGCGTTTGACACATCAGATCAAGTCACTGTCCCATCTTGCTTCTTATCTTTTCTTGGGCAGCAGCCAGCATTTAATGTTCAGAATAATAGAGGTGAAAAATCTTCCTGCTCTGCACCAGCAATTTACTTATATGAGAAGCTATAAAGTTTAATTACATTGCACTACTTTCTTGTGCAACTGGGTGACAATGATCTCGCTTCCTTTGTTTTAATAATTAAAAGCTATCAAAATACATAAATCAGGAACCTCCAAAATCCCACTTCACAATCCTATAGAATGATGACAATCTGAGATCACATGTCAAAAAGCCTCACTGGTGAATAACTGAGTATCACAAGCACATGGACTGAACCACATGCACATCAGATACGTGGAATGGGATCTACTCAAACATCCTTGGACACCTGTATCATCTAGCTACTTGTCTGGTTTCTGGGACTGCCACACTCTCCAGACAGAGTAGTTGTTGAGATACCATTCTATTTTGTCCCAGACTTTACTGAGCTTTATCAAACTTCATTTGTAAACTCATGCACAGAAATACTTATTCTAGAAGTGTTAATACTTCAAGTTTAAATATAATCGAGGTCTAGGTGGGATCACTGAACAGCCTAGCAAACTTTAAACAGATCTCTGGCAGGATCAGTGGACAACACCTCTGGTGCAGAAAGGCTATGGAGATGTGAGCTCCAGGCTTCTGAAAAACTGGCCTGAATAGGTACTATCTTCACTTCTTTTGTTAAAACTCAAGTTTTCAAAGCAACAAAAGATCAGAAGGAGAAAAGGGAGTGGAGAGAATGACCGAGACCAAACTGTGAAACTGAGTGCCTCACAAAGATACCTGGCGTGCACATGCATTTCATTTAACCCAAATTTTAGATTAAAAACAACTTAAAATCATCCCTGGGGTAGGAATGAAAACCTTCCTTCAGCACTAGCATTGGTGAATTCAGACAATAAACTATTTCAGCCTGTAACTCCATTTTTCTCAGTCTAAACCCTTCAGCTTAGAGCATTCCTGTTTACCACAAAGAGTAATTCCCTTGGTCTTCTCCAAGTACTTTTTGTTGTTGTTGAAGATTTCAGCTCTCTTACTGTGACCCATTCATTCCTTCCCACATTATGTTTCCTGACATCAACTTTTCCACCTCTCCCTCTCTTTCACCGAGAGCTGTTGACTCCCCTTGTGCTTTAAGTCTCTTCCTTGACTCTTTTCCTTATCCTTCCTTTTACAACATCTCTTTCAGATTTTTTAGATGTGGCACCCCTTTGACAGGACTTCCTTCATTCCTACTTCTGTATTAGGAAATATCTATAGCAGAAACTCTGAGATCAGAGGAGTTCATCTTCTCCTCCTTCAGTTTTGCTATCTTATTTGCTCAGAACTGTTGTGCAAGGCTGTGTTGCTCCCTAGTCCTTGACTCAGGCTTCACTGACAATTCCACCTTCCAGACTATAAACCTTACACATTCTTTCATCTCTAAGATCAGTCTTTTCTACCCAACCACCCATCTTGTCATACAGACCATATTCTCTTCATAGTATGTGGAGCAATGCTGTTCCAAAGATGATTAATCAAGTTATCCCTCCCTTTGAGTCTTGCTATTAGCTTCTCCCTCCTCATGTCAAATACAAGCTGATAGTCTTCACTGTCAAAGACTTTTTGCTGTACTCACCCTATCAGCTCAGGTTTCCAATATCAGCACTGTCTTTTCTTCATCTGACAGTTTTATTACTTTCTGGAACAAATACTTCTGGGACTCTACAAGTTTCTCTTCACCTGTGGAAAGCTATCCATGAAGAGGCTCCATTGTTTTCCTCCAAGTCTCCTTAAACTTCCTCTTACTGTACCATCTAGTAGTAAAAGAAAAAACACAAGAGGCTGGCTAGGATTTGTTTAATCCCTCACTCATCCATCCCTATCAGCCATCTCCCACCCTTGGCTGGCAGTGCAATGCCACACTTCATGGCAATCCATGCAAACTGGGCAAAGCACCATTTTTAGTTCTACTATCTGTTCCTGGCTCTTGCTTGCTGGAGTTCTTCCATCCTTATGGATCTCTCTGCTCTGCTGGGTGCAAGTTAGCCCAAAGCTATCAGTGATTCAGTGTAATGAGGAGAACAAACACAGGATACTTATTGATTGTACAGAATCAGAGTATTAATTAGAGTTTGGAGGTACACACACAACTAAAGCATAAATCATCTCCAGAGAAATACAACTCCCTAGCTTTCTCAATCCAGCTCCTAGGCCAAAAAAAGTAATGACTCCTTCCAGCTTTCCAAAAACACTTTATCTTTCTTGGAAGATGGCATCAGGAAAGATCCAGCAGCTTTAAGGCTCCTAGGGATGAGGATGCAATACAGCAGAGTTCCCAAAGGGAATTCAATGTGTGGTCTAGTGAGTGCCTGTTGAAATGTCTTTGTAAAAGAGTGTGGCCACTCAAATTCCAAACCAGAACCGAGCTTTAGGACTGTATCAGAATGACAACAGGAAGCAAGCTTACAGCCTCCTACCTTTTTGGAAGTGCTGGCAACTTTTCCCTTCCCTGTTGCAAGTCAGCAGTGCTTGTTGAGCTGTTCCACACTCAAAGGGATGCTTTCTGTATGGAATATACCAAGAGTTAATTCAACTCCCTGCCTTTCTCTGGAGAAGAATGCACTCAAACCTGTCTGTGTAATGAAGATTTTTATATTACACAATGCCATAGAGCTCTCTCCTTTGTAACAATGAGCTATCAAAAATAAATCTCTCATCTCTGTTATTTAAGTCAAGCTGAGAGGGAGAATGAAGATGAGATAAGGAAGAACAGTAGCTGTGGAAATTAAATCCTTTTGGTACTGCTGAAAGATCATTAAAGGGAGCAAGATGGAATAAATTAATTGTGGTATAGCTGATCTCCTGGCAGGTTTTGGCACTTACCTGGAGCCTGCAGAGACTATTCCAGGACTAGGGGAGCAGTATATTATATCCAAGGCTTTTGTACTTCGTTTTGTTGTCAGTCCAAGCAGCCAAGAGCAGGAATACATCTTCCAGGAAATTAAATATGAAGTATTCTAGTGTCAAAGCCTGGAGTGTAAACTATCCTTCCACCTTTACCTGCTCAGAGAGGAAAGTTCACAATGCTTTGTTGCAGAACAACTTGGGATGTTTTTTTTCCATGTGAAAGTATTGAGTTTAATCCTTGATTGCACAGTAACTTATGTATCTAATAGCTAAAGGGTTACAGAAAATACCCAAAACACAGAGATTCCAGGGGTGCAGTAGAGCTGACAGCTTTACTTACCAGCTTTGCCCCTAGCAAAAAACAATACAACAGAGAAATGTGGGCACTGTATAATAGCCAGTGTTTCTTTCCCAGAATCTGAATAAACAATTCAAGAATGCCTAGGAGCGTAATAGCTTCTTGCAATCATTTCCTAAATCTAAAAATACTTCTGTATATCCTTAACTTTAAGCACACAGAAACCCCACTTGAAGCCAGCATAATGGAATGGATCTATATAAAAGGTTGGAAAAAAACCCCCATACAAATAAAAGGGGAAAAAATCCAATTCCTTGGAATCCTAATTCTTTCTGCTGTCATTAGACACTTTGAGAATGGAAATGAGAAAGTAAATGGAAAGAATCATAGAAATTACCTTCTTTATATTCTTTACTAACAGTATTTTTGTAGATTGAGAGTGGGATTGGATTGTTGTCTGAGATTCCTTGAAGCAATATAATAAACCATTCTAATCCCTACCATGCAATGTATTTAGATGTAAAAGCTACTTTTATTAATAATCAGTAAAAATAAACAACCGTGACCATTTCCATAGGCTCTCCAACACTTCCTAACATCCCTATGTGGGTTTAGTGAAGACAAACTGCAAGTTTATTCTTCACAGCTTTATTGCTGGCAGAATACTCTTTTCTGAAGAGGAGGCAAATAGACTTACAGGCAGGCATCGTATTCCCTAAATTCATATAACTTGTTTATCTCCCCAAAACAGCTCCAGAACTACATTTTTTTTTCTTGGTTCTTATTATGGAGAATTACAAGCCTGCATACTACAGGTCAAATGAAACCCTCTGAGGTTTGGCTACTCAGATCATACCAGTGGCTTTGGTACCTTTCTACATCTATTCAGGAAGACTAAATTCAGCTCAATAACTTCCAGCCAAAGCCCAGATGTCCTTCAGGAACCTTTAGGATCCAACAATGAGTCAGATTCATTAGTGCATTTGGAAATACAGTTGAACAGGTCTATAAAGGCATACCTAGATGTTCTGCCATATGGGGATCCACACAGGGATGTTCCTCATGAAGTCCACAAGGCAAAGTGGAGCATTGCTTTTTTGGAAAGCTTTCTTTGGAAGCATCTGTGGAAGTTAACCAGAGACTTGCTGAAGGAAGTGTCTCAGTGTGAAGCAACACAGAAACTGGCAATGAGGCACCAAGTGCTCTACTGCCAAAATCCACTCAGAGCACCACTGCCTTCAGTGCTATGCTCTGTTCCATCTTCAATGCTGAGCAGCAGCAAGCTGCTAAAAATTAACAAAGAAAACACTTCTACTTTATGTAGAAGGAGAAATATCTTCTAGCTATTAATTCCCATCTTCTACTACCTGAATTCTCAGAGGAAACCCTGTGATTCTAGGAAAGACTGTAAATATCTAGTTAATTGCTGCCTGGAAGAAAAGGAGAAGGGGGCACCTACCCATATAATCTCTCAGTGCTTCTGATCACTGCTGTTATCTATCCCTTCTGGGAAGGGTCAACCTCTCTTCCAGCCCTTCTGCTGCTCTCCTCTCCTCCCCTTGCAGGCTAGCAGGGCTCTGGGGCTTTGCTGAACCAGCAACAGGAGCAGTGAGGGAGACAGAGACACACAGGGATGATAGGGAGGGCTGGCTCCAACTGCCTGGAGTCACCTCTGGAGTCTAACAGCAAGAGCTGCCTTTCAGCAGAGTCTCTTGGCTCCAAATTGCTGGGCTGAGAGCAGCTGCTTAATAGATCCTGGCCATCCATTAGAGTCAGACAAAAGTGAGGGACTCATTGCAGATTCAGCAGGCAGCCAAAGTCTCAGTTGTGGAAGTCAATTTCAATGTAATTAATTTGAAGGGAGCTATGGACCTTTACATCATTTGAAAGGTAGGTCTGCAGCAGGTAAAACTGCCCTGCCCCAGCTTGTAGGGTAGCACAGAGGTCAGGAAACCAGGCTGTCAGCCCCAATCCTTGATCAAAGTCAGGAGAAATTAAAGTCTTAAGGACCAAGTTACATTTAGCAAAGATATCTAAGCACTCTGCAGGCTCTTAAATGACCTATTCAGGTGGATTATGTGCTAATAAGTAAATTACACTGAGTTTCACCTAACATTTCTTTGCCTTTTCCTGCCAAAATGCTCAGTGCTACCATATCTTTCCAAGAGCGCATATTCCCTTCATTATCCCCTTTGATCTTACTGCAACACTGGGAACCTGCTGTGAATATCTTTTCCAAATGGAGAATCACTTCAGAATATTCTTATGGAAAGAAAAATACCACACAAACATTTGAAACAAAGATATATATATATACACACACACACATATATCAGCTTAATTAAAAGTTTAGCACAGTTGCACAGACTTATTAAACCCATCAGGAAATCTAAAGAAGATCCAGCAATGATTTTCAGTGCTTGCCTTGTTCCTTGGTTTCCAGAGGAGGAAGAGACCCTAGATACTAAGATACTGTTCAGACGGTACTAGGAGACCCTGGAGACCTAATTAGCTCAATACTCACTACCAGGTCTTCTGCTCCTTATAAAAGCAAAGATAGTATACAATCCATGTGTGTGCAGAGCTGGCTTCTTGCTTAGGCTTTACAGTTGCTTTAGGGAAGCCTGGCTTGGCTGGAAAGAGATAATTGATTGTTGGGATACTACTTGAAGAGGGATCCTAGTTGATAAGCTAGGTTAGACAAGTCAAAAGAGATATGAAAAACACCTTCCAGAAGGAGAGACAGGAAGAATTCTAGGCAGCCCTTGGAGAGCTTTGTGATTAAGAGAGTTCTACTTCTGTTGTGGTTTTTTTAAGTCATTTACCGCAGAAATCAAAGAGATTGCTGCACTGCATATCTCAGTAGTTTCTCTGCTTGGTAAATAAGTGTAGTCTGGCTTTTCAGCCAGCATCTGGGGGACATGGTGCTGCTAGAACACATTTAGGGAATGGGAATTGGCAGGCTCTTTACTGGCATCAGAGAATCTAACAGATCGTAGATTTTTATCCCCTTTCATCCAAAATCAGTTATAAATTGCAAACATGTCTTATTAACAGTGATGGGGGAAAAAAGTTTTATCTTTAGAAGGCATTCTGTGCTCCCTCTTCTCCCAGTTCTAAGGGCAAATTAAAAGGATAAAAAAAAGATTGGCTGCAAAATTCACAGCTTAAAATAGGGAGTTACAATATGGAAATGCAAAAAGACTCCTATAATAATGAAAAGAAAATGTAAATTAAGAAGCATTTAATCTTCAGCTGGATATGAGTCTGTTACTGTATATTGTGTAGGTTCACCTGGTTTGATTTTATCGCAGACTGCTCCTTAAGAAAGAAACACAACCTCCTCCCTCAACCTTTATGGTGAGGTAACTGTAAAAACCCAGAGATGGCTTTCCTGGAAATATGGGGAACACTGGAGAACTATATTTGATCTAGAAAAACCTACAGGACAACTTTAAAATCAGATAATCATAAGCCAAAATGTAAATACCCTCTTTTCTTTCATTTCACTGAGTTTTGTATCATTTTTTGGCTGCTGCCTACATTCTGCTGTGCTTCCACAGGCAAGCAACTCTGTCTGTCTCTCTCTCTCTCTCTCTCAGTTCAGCAACAATTTAATGTGCAACCTCAGTTCTACTGCAAAGAAGAGCTCTTCATGTTAAATTCCAGTCATTTTTGACCCCCAGCTTTCCTCAGAAAGCCATATCAACACTATTGATAAGACTTCATATTACCATCTCAGGAGTGTAACAAGGTGAAGAAGATTGCTGTGTCAGCAAGATGCTGAGCTTTTGCTTCATGCCTTTGGAGCCACAAGGTTGGATTATTGCAATTTATTGTTGGCAGCTCTCCCAGACTGTTCACTATGGAGGTTGCACTCCACACAAAAACTCAGCAGCCTAAATGCTTTAAAACTAACACAAAAATATCCAAACATGACTAGTAGTAACATCACCAGCAGATACATTACACTGAAATCCTGATTTAGGATTTCAAAATCCTGTGAAACAAGCACTTGCTGCAAAACTTGTGAATAAGCAGGAACTATTTCACCTGTCTGCTTGCTACTGTTTCTAGTGCTACATCTCTGGTAATATTTTTGTCTGTTTCATCCACTCTCTGTGATGATGCTGAGCTCAAAGCTTCTGCTTCATTCCATTTTAGATTTGAAAATATCACAGAATCATTAAGGTTGGAAGAGACCTCTAAGATCATCAACTCCAACCATGCCTATCACTACCATGCCACTAAACCCTAAGTAGAACATCTATACCTAAATAACCATATACTGTATGGATTGGTCATTAAGATAACCTAATGCTCATGATGCAGTGCATTTTTAGATGAAATGCTAACCAAAAAAAGAAAGAATAATTATAGGATGTGTGAGTTGCACACTGGTTTTTAACTAGATGACTTTTGCTCGGACACTGTCAAGCTTACAAATACTAACTCAACACAAGCTGAAATAGTCATTTTTAGAAACCCTTACCAGTCTTATTTTGATTTTGTCCAAGTATGGAGATCTACAACCACTGGGCACCCTCTTCCAGTGTTTAACCATCCTCATGGTAATAAAGTTCTTCCTTGTTTCTAATCAGCATTCCCCATCCTCCAACTCGTGTCCTTTATCTCTTACCTTTCCACTCTGAGAAGTCCAATTAGGTACCTGAAGACACACAAAGATTCCCTCTTTGCCTTCCAGATGGACAAAGTCATTTCTTCAAAATCCTCTTTTTACATCTGTGCTCCAGCCTCGATGCTGATGGTGCTCCATAGGATGCACTGCAGTATCATTTCTCACACTGTGGACTCCAAAACCAGAGAAAATATTCCAAATGCAGTTTTACAAGTACTAGATAGAGGGGAACAATCCCTTCTCTTGACATGTTGGCTACACTTGCTGATATATTGGCTACACACTACTTTCCTTGCAGATGATTCTTTGATTGCACACTCTCTGTCCCAGTTTGCCATTCTATTCACTTCCCACCACCAGAGTGGAATCAATGTAATCTGGACCAGACTCCTCATGTTGGGATGATAGCTACACTTTGCCTGTGCTGATAAGAGACATCAAACTGACTCTGAGCTGGAAGGAGAAAAAGAGTTTATAGCAAAACTAGTGTGACTTGAATTCATACATTTTAGTACCCACTGTAGTTATGACTTTCAGTCCCTAGTTTCTTCTTGTGAAGGTCTTCTGCAGACTTCTTGAGGATCAAGAAAACTATTCTCCTCTCCTTTATCGACTGTGTGCCAGATACTTTCTGATGCACAGAGGCTTTATGATCTCATCCACATATTTTTCATGAAGGCGCTTAGTATAGTGGCTAGAGCAGATCATATCTAGAGAGAAATGTGTGTAAGACTCATGGTCTTTTTCTAGAAGAGCACTTAAATTGGTGACTTCAATCCCCACTGACCTCTAAGACAGATGCTAACAACCCATTTTCCCTCTGTCATACAGGTCTAGCAATCTGTTCTCTGCTGGTACCTGGCTTTGCTCCACCAGTGCTGATCACTCACTTTCTCTCAAGTTGTTTAATCTGTTCTTTTCCTTGATTAAAGCAGGAGCATCCAACTCTGAGGTAACATTTATGCATTTATGTGTTCTTGAATTTCTGTTGTATCATAACCTGAAAAAAAACCCAGGTTGTCCAACTTCAGTACATTATGTTCTTGGTTTTAAGGTCGGCAGATGTGACTATCTTTCATCCATGAATAAAGTCTTTTTGCAGTGAGGTAACGTCTAAACAGCCTCTGAAATGGGAAACAGTTCCCTTTTAGGTGCTGATCCAAGTCAGCACAGAGCCATTCATAAAGATTCAGGCTTGAGTCATTTATTTAGACACTCTGTGTGTTTCTCATGTCCAAATTGGTAAGAGGATAGAAAAATAAATCTCCAGTCATGGCTGGAATTATTAACATTTCTAGGTCTTCTTCTAGCAGCCGAGGTGCAGAAAGAAAGCTCTGTACCTGAAGATTCAACACTGCAACTCCTTTTGTCCTAAGTATGCACTGACAGAAATATTATCTTGGAATTATTTTAATTTTAGATGGATTATCACAATAAAAAATTAAACCCACAATATGACTTTTTAATGCTGAAGTTGTACAGTGGCACCTGTAATCGTTTACATGGGAGCAGCAAAATCAGAGTGTTCTTTTTATCAAAGAAATATTCATGTCCTCATTAAAAACAAGTTTCCTTTTAAAAGGCTGCTCTTGTTACATTACATTTCTGACTGATAATTTCTTCTTTACAGGAGAAAAGGACTTGAAAATATTGTATATATTAGAAAAAAGTAATGCAAATTTAAGTACCTCCTCATATTCCTGAACTAAGTTTCCTTCTTAATGACTGCATGAACAATTACAGAGATTACACAGTTCTCCTGTCCCTGTCAATTTGTTTGCTTGTGTAGATAGCCAAAATAAATTATAGGGATATTGTGCAGCATGAATTATTAAGCATCAAGTAGGGTTTTTTTCTTCAATTAAAATGGAAGATTTGACTAATTTCAGTCTGATTTTCTTTGTTGTGTCTAAGGTAGTTTTCACTTAGAATAAAGAAGGTAAGTTGATTTCTTTTGTGTGCCTAATATGCAGAGACCTACATTTTAGATGCTGTTAAAATTACATTGTCTCTCCTTCACATACCAAACAGAGGTAATTCAATGAATTTTGACTCTACCTGTTGAGGAGACAGCAGTAGGAGTTGGACGGATACTGCCCAAAAACTTACTCACCACAAATATGAAACCAGGTCAACATGATCAACATTTTTCTTCTCTTAATAATATGGAGCTCTCCTGATATCAAGTCTCATAGCTGTGGTCCATGTCCCCATAAATCTAGAATTAAGAGAATCATGAGAAGAGAATAAGTAGAAAGAAGTTTTCTTCACCCTTAAACACCTCTGAGATTTACTGAGATTGGGGAGAATTTAGAACAGCCATGTCCAGATTTGATAGCTGATCCTTCTCTGCCTCAGAGGTATTTAGTAGGTCTCTTTCAGACTTGCTTCATGGCATCCCTCCAGCAGCTCTCCGCAAGCAAACAAAAGTGCACACTTAATACAAGCTAAAAGCCAACACAACGAGGAGCAACTCTTGGACAATCATTGCTGGCTTGTTTGTTAAGGGATCTTGCCCTGACAGAGGATTTGCAGTGCACCCTCCACTTGCCTGGTGCATAAGGTCAGGAACTTCACCTTACCAAGGACCCAGCACTGGGCCTTGAACTTCAAAGAGCTCTGTCAGTGTCCAAATAAATCATTTGTACTCACAGCACAGGCGAGGGTCTCCAGGTGACACAAAAAACCCCAAACTCTGTGGTTTTCTGATTATTGGCAGCAGCTATTAACTGTTAGAATCCTAAACTCCTCCAGATGAGCAACATATAAATAAATAAAATGTGAGAGATTACATGAAGTTAAATTATTTATCTATTTTACTTATTTTATAACTTAAAGTGAGAAGAGGAGGAGAAAGGAGGAAGAGGAGGAGGGAAGGAGAGGAGAAAGGAGGAAGAGGAGGAGGGAAGTAGAGGAGGAAAGAAAAACTCAGAGCCTTACTAGTGTCTCAGCAGTTGAGGGGCTTTGGGTCCTTTCCCCAGAACTGAGATTGCTGGAACTCTTGGTTCACATAAATCTTCCTATGAAATGCTGAAGATAATCTACATTCTGAAGCATGATGGGACCTTTGAACTGAAACCTTGTGTAATGATTTTATTTTAATCTCCAAGACAATTTAATCTTACAATAGTTAGCCCACTCAGCTGGTCTCTGAATTTATTCAACATGATCTTTTTTAACCAACTTGACAAGTTTAGTTTTCATTTCATCTGTCTCTGCTAATGGGACTCCCTTTAGTACATGCTTTTTTGGCAGGATCCCAAGGACTATATCTATGTGGTCTATTCTGCCCAGAATTCTTGGTAGCCTGTTAATCATCTCACATTATTGTTAAAGGCTGTCCTATGAAGCCTTTTCAGAAATGATGTACACACTCCTTTGCTTATCTGCATTTGCAGATTGCCATTAAGACAGGCTGAAGGTATGTGCATGGTGGTTCTCCAGAGGGAATTTCATTTAATCACTGAAGTTTCAGGACTGGCTTTATAAAAGAAGGTTGGTGACTGTCTTACAGCACTACTGGGAGAGTGAAAAGATTGAAAATCTGAAAATCATGTACAATAGTCCATACAAACACAGCTATGTCAAGCACCAAGCCAGGGACAGATATGCTCTATTATCCCCTCTTCCCCTACTCCAGGGAGGAAAAGGGGAAATTAACAGAGAGACTTGTGGATTGGAAATGAAACTTAAACTACTGTAATGAAAAAAAAAACAAACAAAAAACAAACAACAAGAAAATTAAGTGTGTATATATCTGTACATAGATACACACACATGCACACAAAACCAACACCAGAACCAAACCACCCTTGCTGGTAACTACCTCACCTCTGATGCTGTAGCAGGAGGACTCACACTCAGGAGCTGAATCCTAGAACTGGAACTCAGTAACTCTTGAATTGAGATTAAAGGCAGAACAAGTAGAGTCCTAGAGGAACAGAGCTGGGCTGCTGATCTCCACAAGACTCACGTTGCTCAGTTTTCCAGCATTGAAGGCAAAACAAATAGGGTCCTGGAGGAAAAGAGCTAAGCTTCTGATCTTCACAGGGTTCAGTTGCTCAACCTTCTGGAAGGGTAGAGACCCAGAACACTCCTTATATATACTAGTTGTTAATTAGGTGCTAAATAGCTTAATTAAGCACCTGTTTTACTTGGGTTTAAGACCTCATGCAAGACACCCCAAGCTCGATAGCACAGCTTTAAGGACTGAATATGACCTATATGACATGGAATACCTTATTTTGCCTAAAGCAAGGACAACATATCTAAATGAGTTATTAAAATTAAAAATGTGAAGCGCCTAACTTCCAGAATGTTTATGATAGTTTTTAGATAATGTGTTTCAATTACACTAATGACACCCCTCTCTTCTTGGGCCTTAACACTGTGTTGCAGGTGGCATGATCTAATGGCACAGCTACCAATTTCTTGTGTAGCACAACCCAGCTTGGGTTTAAAACACTATTAGTAGAGTTATAAAACTGAGGGTCTTGCTGTGACATAAATCTGTATTTTATGGATAAGAGGTGTATCTATTCCCTTTATGATCTATTAAAAAATATTCAGAGTAGAACTCATGAGCGTGTTTATGACATCCAAAAATTTACTAGATGACATTCATTCCTTGCTTGAAATTTGTATTTGATAATGAAAATAGAAGAGAAGGTGTAGGCATTAGTTGATTTACACAAGGGAATTACAAGGCCAGGTTTCTTATGTGTCACCATGACATTTAAGTCACAATAAGAAATTGCAGTTATTTTGCTGTAAATTTAATCTTCTGAAGTTATTTTTATTGGCAATGTTTGGAAGCTGACCTTTACCTGCATGATACTTGCAACAAGAAATGTCACAAAAGCTTACAAATTACTTTTACAGCAAATTAATAGTTGATAAAATTTATTTGGGACCATTTAAGGAAACTACATGCTACATAAACACTCTGCTGTAACAGAGGTGTTTGACACTTTGGAGCACTACTAAAAAGGAACTTGATTTCTCTCACATCATAAAGGAATAGGAGTAGCAAGAGCCTCTTCATTTTATGAGTGCATGGACTTAGTATAATGGAACAACTGAGGAGTAAGATGCTGTCCAGCATGAGGCATCAGGATGTGCCTCTAGGTACCTCATCCTGCTCACAAGGAGAGCACTGACCTGCCTCAAACCTCTTGAGAACTTGGCTCATGAAAACCCCTCTGTGAATTCACTTGAGAGCAAAACTCAGGTAACCTGAATCCAAAGCAAGGCACCTGAGAAGATTTCAACTCTATATTTTACCTTCTACTTATTTTCAAGCCTGACAGCTTTTCTAGACAAGTTTTGCCAGAGATAGAAGTAGATGTAATTCTGGGCCAGAAAGATTAATTATCTAGGATTCATTTATTTTTTCTTGCTGTGGATACTTTAGACCTCTTCAGCCAAGTGATTCATCCTTATCCTCCATTCCTAGCTGGTGGAGAGAAAAGTGCACTTTCAGGGCACAATTAATCTTGTTTTGAAATAGGCAGCTAATAAAACAGATGAATTTCACTCTGAAAAAAATCCACATTAATATCTACTGAATACAAAAGGGATCTTAGCTCAGACTTAGATGTTTGGGTGAGTTAAATTCTACCCCTCATGTTTATTTAATAGGAGAAAAATTAATGAAAGTTTAGTACAAAACCCCCAGGATAGTGTAATATCATCTTTCACAAAGCAGTGGAATTATCTAGTGCAATGTTGGATTAGTTAATAAAATAGGCTTTTTAATGTATGTTTCTAGAAAGAGACGGTATAAGGAAAATATTGGACTGATAGTTGCTGTAGATGGTCACCTGGCAAATAGGGATTGAGGAAAAAGTATAGAGGTATTCAATGCTTCTTTTTGCCTCAGTCTTTAACAGACCTTGGGCTGCCCAGCGCTCTGTGGGGAGGATCATCAATGTGGGAACTTTGATTTTCCATTTGTGGACACTGAAATTGTTAGGGACCAGCTGCATCAGCTGAATGTTCCTTAATCCATAGGACCTGATGAAATTCTTCCCAAAGTACTGAAGGAGCTAGTGGATATTATGGTAAGACCCTTCTCAGCCATCTACCAAAGGTCCTGGGAGCCTGAGGAGGAACCTGCTGACCAGAAGGGTCTAGGTAGATCCCTTCCAACTGAAATATTCTATTTCTAGTCTATTCTTATTTATTCCAGTTTACTCTATTCTATTCTAATAAATCTCCAAAGGTTCTCCTTTGCGGTACTTCTCTTTTAGGTGCCCCCTTTCCTTCTCTTAGAAAGAAGTTCCATTGCTAAATTAATTTAACTATTAGGTCAATATGATTAGATGGGAAATATTCTTTCTCCTTCATGCTTTCTCTCATTTACTTCAGTCCACAACTCCTGGTTTACTGCATTTAAATAATCCTTCACACGTCTATGTTCTTCCAAGTATTGCTATGACTGTTCTATAGTGGCCATAAAATATGATTCTTAAAGGGAAAATGGCACTTATTTGGCTCAGCACAGCAATCAGAAAGCCCATGTGCAGTAAGTCCTTTATGTTTTAATATTTATAAATGATAGAATTATAACATTCTTTATTGTAATTGATCTTTAGGAAAAAAAAAAAGTGCTGGCTGTGGCATTCCTGATGAAGAACAACCCTATTTATAGAAACATTTGAAGCCTAACATCAGTGATCATAAACCAGTCTCCTTTTGGCTTTACTGCTTAGTAAATATCAAGAGTTTTCCTTAAAATTTAATGTTACAGACCAACTAAAGGAGAAAACAGTCAAGGCAAACTCAGGCTGGATATACAACCTTGCACCAGGAGCAAAACACCACATAACTCAGACAAAAACAGTTGTGCAAGGGATGTCACCCTTGTTTGCAGAAATGCATAACCAGTAGAGTACTTCTGCTTACTGGAAAGAGTGGGAGGTGATGGAACTATCAGGATTTAGGCATGCTATTTTGAATTTCATATCAGCAGACTGGAAAACAGAAGGAAAGTTAAAATTCTTTGTCTTGGTTTAGTTCAACACATACCTAGCAGCACCAGGTTGTCCACTCTCACCCCAGAGGAGCTATCAGCATCTGTGTTCACACTTGATCTGATGCATCAAATATCTCTTTGTGGATGAAACCAAACAACTCCTGCAAAGCAGAACAAACTCAGACAGGCAAGAAAGGACAGAAACACCTGGTTCCCAACAGGAAGAACATCTCCCACTAAACCACCACACCATCTCTGACCTCAAAGAGCAGCAATACAATGAAAAAATCCTCCATCTCAGAAGAAACTACAATTCCTTATTCTTCTGGATACCCAACACTGGATTTAATAGGAACATTTGCTTCATGGCATGTTATTTGTGTTGTCTCCAGCTCCAGGAGATAATGATGTGTGTCTCTCTCACAATGATCCAAGCACTGCTTCTTCCCTTTGCCCCATGTCTCATAGATACTAAACACCAACTTTTCTTCTTGGATTGTCTTATTAACATAACTAAGTTAAACTTAGAGTAATTGTTGTTAAATTATGTTACTTTTACACCTGACCTACATCTGGAGGGCTTCCGTACCTGAAAGCTTGTCTTTTTTCTTCTAGCTACAGCCCTGGGCCTAGTAAAAGCTGCTGCTTCTTTATATAGCTCAATCTTTTATTAGACCTGGAGAGTTATTGTTCCACCACTATTGCAAAATGCAGTTATTCCACAATTTTTTAAGTGGAAATGAAATATATATATAAAAATAAATCAGATTGTTGTGGTGGATTTTGTGGGCAAGTGGGTTCCTGTTGAAGTGCTGTGTCTGATGTTGATGTGTATGACATTTCATTATTGGAATGCTCTAAAGAGAGGCTAAAGGTTGTTCCAAACAGCTTTCAGTGTTCTCTGCTCTTAGAAATCCACTCCAGGATTATAACCAAGCATGTATTTATAAAGCACTAAGGTTACAGTAGGATGATTTGGCATTTATAAGCAAGTCTCTTGTTTGCTCAGTGTTATGGGTATGTGTGAACACCCACTGAGTTTACACACAGGATATCATTTCCAGAGGTGATTTTTTAGCCTCTACAGAATGGGAATTAATCTTTCGTGGTTATTGCCTTTTCCCAGAAGCAAGCATTTCCACAGCTGGTTGCTGTTTCACTCACCCATAGTTTCCCATCCCATACTATTCATTCAGTAACCTGCTTTTACATACCCAAAGAAAGGGAAATATTTCTCCACAACAAATCAAAGGCAGTGGGGAAAAAAGAAAAGCCACTGAAAGCATGCTGGTTTCTTTTGTGATTGAAGAAAACGCACATCTTTGCTCTTTGGACATCACTGACCCAAAGTCATAGTTTTAAGACTTTAAGGATTGCAAATGTTGTTTTGACAACTAATATTGAAATGAAATACTATATCACATTAGGTAACTAACATAGATGTTTTGTTAATACTTTAGCCAAACCAATTATTTTTAAAGGGTAATTTTATGCTTTTTCTTTCTTTCTCAGAATTTTTGAGGCATCTCTGTATCTGAAGAAGCACAGCACTGCCTCTCCAAGAGAAAGATGACATTATTTCCACAGAGAAGATGAGATTAGAAGGAGTCTGAGAAAGCATTTTTGAGATAACACTCAAATGTCAACACACAGAAGGGACTCACTACCTCCTGCTGTTGAACCCTACAGGAAAAAAAATGCTTCTAGTAATTTTTATAAACACCTTTGAAGGACTGGAATGATTGACAGTTGCAGTAATGCTTGAAGAAGTCCTGAATGATAAATCAGAATGAAGGCATTTGAAGCTTTTCTAATTAACTGATGATAATGATAGATGTAAGCTCAAGGCAATGACATTGTCCCTTCAGGCAAGGACAAAAGTTGTCTGGTTTGTTCTAGTACAGGTAAAGATCTGATTTGCCTGTTTACCACAGTGGAATTGACACAAACTTTAATCATTCAGCTGATGAAGAGAAGCAAAACTATTAGAGCTACATCATTTATAAATTAATAAATGCCCTAAGCATTGAAAATCACCCTGTATTAAACAGCCTATGATGCTTCCCAAACCATTTTGATCCCTAAGGACATGAGGATAGCTTCATGATTACTCTAATGCTTTGTAAGCAGGCACCACCAGAAAAGCACTTACGAAACCTAAGGTGTCAGCCCAAGAAGTCTCTGGCTCCTCCTCCCAGAAATCCCTTCCCCTGCAACAGAAGTCAGCTGGAAGGGTTTTGGACTTGTGCTTCAGGTGTGTCTGTAGACATCCTGCAGCTAAACTTCAGTGTCATGCAGAGCTGGTTTTAAGACAGATGACAGACTCTGCACCCTACAGCTAAGGCATGGGCAGACACTTTGTCCTCTGTCCTCTCCTCAGGGAGCAGTAAGCTCCAGCTGGGGAATGGAGTAGACAGTCAAGAACAGGTATTTCTGGAAGATTCCTAGATCTCCCATGTTCATCCCTTACCTTCCTGCATGCAGCACGTAAAACTTCTGAGGCCAGAAAAACCTATCTTCCGAGGAAAAAAAGATGAAAGGGACAGAATGAAATTTAAGTGGAACACTAGAAACACTCAGAGAGCTATGTCTATAGCTCTTTTAGTATCTAATTCTCCTAAGAAAGTTGCCATTTAGCATTAAGTATTTTGAGAATATCTTTTGTATGCTAATAACTTGGACTTGATGAGCTTAGAGGTCTCTTCCAACCTGAATGATTCCCTGTCATTGGTAAGAACTTGGGTAGCTCTCCTCTGGACATGCTCCAGCATCTCAATGTGTCTCCTATAATGAGGGGCCCAGAACTGAACACAGTACTCCAGATGAGATGCAATATATCATTTAGATCTACCCTGATATGAGTGATTATTTCCATGGGAACATGCAACTGACTCCAAAGATCTCTACAAAGACCTCCTACTCTTTTCTGGGAAGCTTTTATTTGTCAAGATTTATTATTTCTCTATTTCTAGGATATTGTTAAAGTGTAGACTGCACTAGTTGCAAATAAAATATTGAATGATTTAGAAGTATTGTTATTTATTACTTTTCTACTTGCACCCACAGTGGTTTTGACTATCAACCAAGTAATCCCTTAATAATAAAGCTGGATTTAAACCAGCAACATTGGTAAAGAATGCTCTGTTTCATTTTAACATTTCTGGTAGAAGTGGAATGTTGGCAAAGGTTCATTAATTTGGATTACTCCAGGTTTTCATTATGGTTATGGATAGGACACTTCAGACTAACAACTTTCTTCCATGCTTCGTCAGTCTTTACTTTTAGATTCAGGAATGCAATCTTGCTATCTCTTAGTGGCTGATTCCTAATAACACTAGAGTTTATTTATTTGGCACAAGTGGAGATTAATCAGTTTATCTTTATCTTAGAGAGCCAGTACAAATTGTGTAATATTTTTCTCTGTTCATCTAATGGTTGCATTTCAGTCTATGTAAAGCCAGCACATAATTTTCAGGCTTAGGTCCCTGCTTTATCTCCATCTTACCTGGACTAAATAAAATGCTTTGAAGGTTTTTGTACTCACGGCAAGTAAGGTTAAGATCACAGTCTCGATTTTACCTGTCCCAGTAATATATCTTCCTCAGCTCAACAGATGTTATTTTTATAGTGTGTTCTATCCACTGTCATGGGAAATGAAATTTACCTCTTAGGCTCAATCCTTCTGTTGATGAGACAGAGTCACTGCTCTTCCTCATCTTACCTATGTCATTTCTTTCATCCTTATTTTCTCAGAGGAGAAATGTTGTACTTTCAGTATTATGTTCTCCATTTCCAATCTCAAAATCACAAGCCATTATGCCCTAAGAGTTGCTCAGTACCATCTTTCGTAGCTCAGTGTCTCAAATTTCCTTAGAGGCTTCAGATTTTATTCTAGTATCACTAGCAAGGACCAACAGACATGTAGTACTTTTCCCCCATATTATTTCTCCTTTCTCTCTCAGATTTTGTGCTCCTACACTTGAATTTTCCACATTAATGTTCATCTCCCACTCTCTGCTTCTACTCCAAAGATTTGGTAACCATGCCATCCCTTTCTTTGCCTGCCAAAAAGCAACTACAAAAGTAAATTTCAAGGTACTGAAAAGGAGAGACAAGAAAAAGCATCATACATATTAATAAGCCTGAAACAATATTCTACTAACAACCTACTATAATTCCTTTATAACAAAAGGAAATAGAGAATGTGAGCCTGGGAAACTGCAAAAAAAAAAAAGACATTGAAAATTACACAGCTACTGTCTGGTAGAAGAAAGGTCAAGGAAATAAGATAGAAGAAGAAAAAAAAAAAGACAAAAAAAGCCCCCCACAAAATCAGAAGTACACCACAGTGGTAAGTGGAACATATCTATCAATGATTAGCATATAAACCAGCCCTTAAGTAATAGAGGTGGAGGGTTGCTCAGCCTATAAGCAGCCATTATAATCCTGGGTAGGCCTGCTGATTTTCAGCTGCTCTTAAAAATGAGGGAGGATAAAAGGGCTAATGATACCTCTAGACAAATACAGCAAGAAAAGATATCATTGTTCACAGAGCTAGTCAAAAAGTTAAATACCAGCATCTCATATAGGCCAAGTGTCTAGGTTTAGGGCTGGGCTGACCACTAATCCAGTGACAGATATTCTCTATTATCCTCTTTTCCCTCACTCCAGGAAGGAAAAAGGAATTAACAGAGAGAAAGAGAGACTTGTGGATTGGAAATGAAAACTAAAACTGTTTTAATGAAAATAATAACAATAAAATGAAATATATACAAAACCAACAGCACCCCCAACCCCTTCTTGATGGCAACTCCCTCACCATCACCACACTGACCCTGTGGCAGAAGGACTCACCAACAGATGGGAATCAGACTCAGGGGCTGGATCCTGGAACTGGATTCAGGAATTCTTAGCCTGAGATAAAAGGCAGAACAGAGAGAGTCCTATAGCAGCAAAGCCGAACTTCTGATCCTCCCCAGGAGTTACAATTTCACCACTTCAGACAGCTCAGGTGCTCAGCCTTCAGGAAGGCTAGAGACCTCAACCTCTCCTTTTTTGTATGTGCTGTTAATTAGGTGCTAAATAGCTTAATCATGCACCTGCCTTGCTTGGGTAATAGACCCCAAGGTCCAAGCTTGGTGTGGGAGTTTTAGGGATTGGCCTTCAGGTTTATACTGAATGTGATGCATATGGAATGGAATAGCTTGTTGGAGAGTTTAGGGTCACTTGAACTGTCTGCTCCTCTCTACAGCCTTTTACTTCACACCCCAATCTAGTACACAACATTTAGCAGTGACTTAAAGGAGCTTTAGCTGAAAAGTAAAATCACCGCACAGAAATAGTGCTGTTTTAACTCAAACCAGAACACCAAGACATTTTCCACTCAGGCAAGTAACTCCACAGTTCCAGTGGATAAAGAGGACATGTAAGGAAAAAAGTGCTCTCAGTGTGGGTGCAAGTATTGCAATCTGGTCTGTGGTGTGTTAGAATCTATTTGGAGCAGACTGAGGACACCACCTGTTCACACCACCCAGAAGCTTAGCTAATAGCTAGAGTCAATATTATCAGAGTCAAGATGAATGAAAAGTGTTAGGAATCAAATCCCTTTTTGTTTGTAGGCATCTTGTGGTGTCCGAAGGGTTATGCAATGATACTGGAATTTGAGTGGGAAAGGTCACTGTGGTGAAAGCCCCAAGACAACACGATTTGAAATCAACTAGGGTCATTGCTTTATCTGCAAAGCCTATTAGACTGGAATCAATGTGAGATAAAAGTCTAGCAGGATACAGTAGCTCTGCAGCTCACTATAGAACTAGATGTCATTGTGCATTCCCTGACATCACTTGACTTTACTGACTCACATTTTCAGCTGTTATTTTGGTAAAAGACAGGAATGACACAATGAAGACTTGGCTTCCATAGTAACAAATAATAGCACTGAGCACCCTGATCATACCAACTTGCACCTGTGCTATAGAAAGTTGTATTTACCTGATCTTAGCTGAATTATCTTTAAACTTGATGTATTCCTTTAACTTCATCAAATCAGTTTTGGATTGAGCAAAATAAACCCCAAACTCTTTCTTGCAAGAAGCCTTTTATTACCTGTAAGAATGAACACCAGAACTAGTTTTGGAGACCACATCTGAGTGGTCTTCAGTTCAATCCCAGAGTAGCTAAAAAGAATGTTCAAAGATTAAATCATGTATGCTTATACATGAATCATTCCAGTTCAATATAGTTCCATTTTCAGTGTGAAATGCATGAAATAAACCAAAGCTAGCTGGTTTAGCAATTCTAAAGTCTCTAATATTTTATCATTTTAATAATTCTGAATCACAGAATCGTTAAGGTTGGAAGAGACCTCTAAGATCATCAAATCCAATCACCAACCTATCACTAACCATACCTATCACTAATATACCACTAAACCACTGAAAGCACTTATACTGCTTCAATAACAGTGGACTATAATTAATAATCATACAAAAGAATGATAGATAGTATGGGACTGGATGCTTAATGAATATCTAAACCTGAAACAATTACCACACCACAGAAATACCTGTCTCTATGGTAAATATAATGTTTAAGAAAAGAGATCCACGGCTATTTATAAACTCAGAAAAATGGTGCCTTTTGTTTTTGAAGGAGAAATGCAGAGCATTCCCCACTGACTCCTTTAAAAGCAAGTCCCCCAAGGCAGTGCAAAACTAAATATTTTTGTACAACACTTCATAGTCAGAGCTGTACAGTACCTGAGAACAGGCTTCAGGGCAGTAACACATCACCAAGCTCCCCTCTCTGAAAGCAGGCTGGAATTTGTGCTTCCTGGCACACAGATAAAACAGAATGATTCTCCTCCTATTCCAAATTGAAGCCATGTACTCCTTTCTTTCTTTTTTTAAAGGTGAGTTTAGGGTGTTGGGGTTGTTGTTATAAATGATCAGGATCAGTTATCTCTAGTCAATAGAGCTCTGTTTAGAGCTGGAAATGAGACACTTGATGGAGGTAATATTTGTGGAGTGATATGCAAAGAAATCATAGAATAGTCAGGGTTGGAAGGGACCTTAAAGCTCATCTAGTGCCACCCCAGCCAGCCTGGCCTGCAACACTGCCAGGGCTGGGGCTGCCACCACCTCTCTGGGCAACCTGGCACAGTGGCTCAGCACCCTCCTGGGGAACAACTTCTGCCTAACAGCCAATCTAAATCTCCCCTCCTCAAGCTTGTGTCCATTCCCCCTAGTCCTAGCACTTACCTGACACTCTAACAAGTCCTTCCTCAGCCCTCTTGTAGCCCCTGAAGATCCTGGAAGGCCACAAGAAGATCTCCTGGGAACCTTCTCTTCTCCAGACTGAATAATCCCAACTCTCTCAGTCTGTCCTCATAGGAGAGGTGCTCCAGTCCTCTGATCCTTCTTGTGGCCCTTTGTTGGTTTGTTCCTCCAGTCAGCTACAAAAACAAGCCTGAAGAAGCTGCATGAACTCCAGAAGCATCATACATATTAATCACACTGAATCAATAAGGACCTAATCCTGCTTTCTTTTAAGTCAATGGTAAAGCTCCCCTGGATTTCAGTCCCAGCTCAGGGTAGCTTTTTTAAATACAAGTGAAAGGGCTTTTAAAGTGAGGGAGAGATTTACTGTGAGTCTTCTCACATAAAAAAATAAGGCTTTGTTTACAAACAGTATGCAGAACTGAGCTTCTAGAAATGTCAACAAGACGGGGAAAAAAAAGGAATTTTGTCTTTGTTGCAAAATACATGAACAAATTACATCTCTCTGCAAATAAAGAGATGTTGTGGGTGGGATTGGCTGCTGCTTTCTTTATCAAAGGATTATCTCCTGTGCTCTGAAGTTCTTGCTTTTTAATGTTTTATGGGGCTGAAATCACCTTGAGGTCTGTAAGCTATTCTTTGCCTAGTTTCAGGAAAAAACACCACAGGAAAGAACAAAGATGAGTTTACATGGAGTGTGAATGACATGCTACATTTGGCTTAGTGTTCTCTGTTTCAAAAAGAGTTTCAAAAGAGAACAGCCTGTAAGGAATGGTTTATTCTGACCCATGAAGAATGTTATCCCCATCTTGCTTTTATTTCAAGTTATTAGGCTGGAAAGCAGAGTAATCCTGAAAACAACAAATCTTTTTGGGCCCAATGTTCTTTTATTTTTCTTCTTTTTTTTTTAATTTCCTTTCTTTTTTAGGCTTTAGATCAGACTCTAGAGGGAAGATTATTGCATCATATCTCTTTGGACAACAAACTTAGCTGATTGAGTTAAGATGCTCTTATAAGACCACTTAATATAGCCCCCAAAGAACATCAGCAGTCTTCAGTAGTCATATTAAATCAGGTTTTTGTGTCTATATGAACCACTAAATATCACTGAGCTCCCTAGGAAACCAAGAACTGGATCCAAAAGCTTCAGCTTGAAGTGATACACTCCTTTTTGTCAGCTAGAATTGAGGCCACCTTGGTTGAGATCTATGTGATTATCAATACATAAATATTTATGGTGTATAGCAAAGGAATCATTAAAATTGTTCTTGTGGTGTTGGGAAGTGACTTGTTTACATTTTATGCTTTTGCTGCTAATTTTTGGATTAAAAAAGCTGTCTATGGGGATGTCAACAAACTAAAAAAAGGTCTAAGCTTTATGGACTGTTAAAGCAGATTTTTTTCAAGGAGATGAAAGAAGAGAACATAAAAACCAATCAAACTAGATCAGAAAAAATATGTTAGTCTATCCGTAAACTGTGTCTATGATTGTAGACAATAGCAGATATCAGAGACAGATACAAGAACATGACAAGCACTAGTGATACTTTCCCAATATAGCCTCCAGCAATTAAAGTTCAGGAATCCTAACTTAGAAGTGGTTTACCTTCAACTACTTCCACAATCCACATGAAAATTTTATCATCTACAGTGTAGTCTGTCAAAGAGCTTCACAGCTCTGTTTTATACAAACTTGTCCTGAATCAGCCCAATTTCACATAGGTTCTTTCTGGTTCATGAAAAGGTGGTTAAAAAGCTTTTTTTAGCTTTTCCATGTGACTTAGGATTCTACAGATTTTTCTCATATTTTCTTTGTAACCATTTTGTTCCAGGCTAAATGCTGCAATCCCCTTAGGCACTGAAGATGGTGTCTGACCACCCTTGCCATCCTTCTCTGGGGAAGCAGTCGGGCAAACAGTACCTAAGGTGCAGACATTCTTTTTCTACAGTGCTAAAATGCCATTTTCTGGTTTATTTGCTGTTCACTTTTTGTGATTTGGTTTACTTTGCTAGTCCCTGCTCAGCACTGCATGTTTCCATTGAAATAATCTGCTTCTTTTTCCTAGATGGAAATATTTAGTCCATGATCTAGTACTGTATCTAGATATCTAAGACCTTTTTCATATTTTTATATCCATTTACACTGAATTCTATACAGCAATTTCATTATCTCATTACTCATAAACATGAGGTCCTTATGAAACCCTCAGAAATCATGTTTTCTAATAACTTAGCAGCACTACCAAACTATCAGCTGATCTTTCAGTTCCTTTTCAAGCATGCTGATAAATTTATTCCTTCATTCTTTGAGCTTTGAATCTGTAAATCAAACATTAGATTTCCTATTAAGCCAATATGGAGTTTAATATTAACTATAGATTTGACAATTGTTCACCATCCCCTGTTTAAGGAGTGGAGGCCTCTGCAGTTTCCTTGTTTGCTGGTCTGCCTCATCAGCTTCTAGGTAAGATATTAGAGCAACTTCTAGATTCATTGGCCTACTCTATCCTAATTTAACAGATATTAAAATCTTCAAGGCAAGGCTGTCAGAAATTGACCATCAGAAATTCATATTCTTAGCAAGTCAGTCAGAAACACAGTCACCTATCATTTTGCAGAATAAAATGGTGAGTTAAAGCAATGCCTGGGTTCTAATGCATGTGGCTGCTGTTCCAAAATCAACTTTATTGGAAGCAGACGAAGTGTAGAAGAAATGCTGTGATTATCTCCTGTAAGGCATTAAACCTACAGGCCCTTTTTATAAGTCCATGAAAAGACAAAGCAGAAGAGAAACAAAATCTTTACATCTTAATGCCTGTAACGTTGTGCCTTCAGAGCACACAAGTAATGGGAATTTATGTGTGCACTGAATGCAGTCCAGACCCCTGACTAATGAGTAATTAGTACTAACTTATTCTACATTAGAGACCATTAGAGGATAATACTTCTTCTTAGCCCAGTTTTACTGGGGCATTTCTTCCAGATTTATTTATTCTAGTCCCAAGGGAAAGAAAAAAAAAATCAATTAAAGATGATGGAATACAACACCAAAACAGGAGGCACGAATGACTTCTTTATATCCCTGTGCTAGTTGCTCTAAAGCACCAACCTGAAGCCGTTTCCTCTTGTCTTATCACTTGTACCTGCAGAGAAAAGAATATAGAGAAGGTCACCTAGAACTATAGGAGTTAATAGGGAGAGGAGAGAGGAGAGAGGAGAGAGGAGAGAGGAGAGGGGGCGCCAAGGCAAAAAGGGCGCCAAGGCAAAAAGGGCGCCAAGGCAAAAAGGGCGCCAAGGCAAAAAGGCAAAATCAAATCACTTACTTAATATGATCACACCAGTAAAGATGCTGGCTCAAACAACCCAATAGATCTGTTTGAGTGAAGAACAGATAACAAATGTGTGCTATGCAATGTGCATTAAACCTGTTGATTTGTAGCGTGTTACAACATAATAACTGACCTTTTCCAGACTGCAAAATAGTTGTGCCTGTGATAGCAGTATGTTTGGAAGCAATATTTAGTGTCCTGCAAGAAGTATAAATGAACCTGTAAAAGTCATCTAGATGGATCACAACAAACTGCAGCATTTCATCCATTCAGGTAATCTACAGATGTTACTCCTCTACACTGGGATAGTTTTAATCTCTTCAATATATTGACTCTAAATGCTATGGGAGATGGATGATTTTGCAGTCGATGGCCTACCCCAAAGATAAAAAGCATGCTGATATGGCATTCTACTCCAGAAATAGTCATTCTCCTCTCCCTGGTGTTATCAAAACACTTGACTTGCTGTACAAACTGTTCAAATTAACCACAGCACTGCCTTTGTGTGCTCACATCTTCCTGATTTACAGTCCCCCTGCCCAGCTGAGGAAGTCATTTCACATCAGCTTTAGCTTTGTCTAGGTGTTAAGAACAATCTCAGCTGGTTTGATGAAATAAAACAAGCTTGTGCGAGGCCTTCAGCTCAAATGAAGTCAAGAAAGTGGAGTTTCAGAGTAATGCTAATAATGGCTGTTATTTGTATTTATTGATTGGAGGGGAAAATACTGCTCTATTGCAGAACTGCAGAGGAATGAATTTTCTTGGATCTCAGAGCTATATTTTTCGTGAGTAATGCATGTAGCTAAAGCCAATACAGTTAGATTTATTAGGAATATGATGCTCAGTATTCCTATGAGCTTAAATCAACTATATTAATCTGGTAATATTAATTACAGAGCCATTTTGCAAACTCCCATGGTTCTTCTGGATCAAGAATTAGTTCTACCAGGGTAAGTCATTTATTATTCTGTTCTTTTCCCCAAAAAAATAACTTGGAAAGGCTCAGCATAATACAGAATGGCCTTCAAAACTGTTAAGCATATATGTTGATCCAGGGTGAAAAATCCTCTTTTTAGGAATGAAATAAGGACTTGGGGATATAAAATGTGTTCAGATTTACCAAGGCTTATTAGTTCCAGCTCAGCACTATACTAATGCAACTACCCTGCTTCTGCACAGACCTGGCTTGTCTCCAGCCAGCTCAAAGCACAGCAGTCAGGAGTGTCTGCAGCCATCCATGGAGATACTTCAGCATTCAGTATCTCAAGGTCACATTCAGACCAGCCACCACAGCACCAAGGATGGATGCTGGCCCCTACTATAGCCTGCACATCCAGAACAGAAATCAGCACTTTCCATTGCCTTGTTAGCCACTCTGTCAGGTCCTTCACACATCTTTCTCAGCCTTTATAAATGGTGCAACTCCTAACACCTTTGAAGCAAATCACAGAATCACAGAATGGCCAGGTTGGTAGGGACTCTAAAGATCATCTAGTTCCAACCTCCCTGCACTGAGCAGGGATGCCAATCACTAGACCAGGTCACCCAGGGCTGCATCCAGCCTGGCCTTGAACACTGCCAGGGATGGAGCATCCACAACCTCTCTCGGCAACCTGTGCCAGTGCCTAACCACCCTCTGGGGAAAGAACTTCCTCATAATCTCTAATCTAAATTTCCCTTCCTTCAGTTTATAACCATTCCCCNAACTTCATTTTATTCTCTAGGGCCCACTCTTCAAGTTTATCCAGATCCCTCTGGATGGCATCCTGCCCTTCTGGCATATCAACCACACCACTCAGCTTCGTGTCATCCACAAACTTGCTGAGGGTGCATTCGATACCTATGTCCAGGAAATGTATGTGTGTAGTACTCTGGGTTCCTCTATTGGATGAGTGCAGGATAAGGGCTGATAGACAAAATACCTAGCATATAGCTCAATTGAGGTTGTTTTATCTTATTTATTACTTATTTTAGAACACAATAACTTTACTTTCAGAAAGAGGATATGCAATCCATGGAAGTCCCTGGTTCTTAAATCATAATGCCTTCACCAGGATTTCCTGGGAAACACAATCTATATCCTTTGTTTCCCTTCCAATGGTCAACTTTAAATGGAGAAAGATCCCATTCAGAAGACCTCCAGTGCTTTGATGTCACTCCTACCAGCCCCTTGAAGTATCAAGGTGCCACTCAACTGGAAACAGCCTGAATCTCTCACTGCTCTCTTAAACACAGATGATTCAGCAAGCGTAGTATCAAGTGGCTGAACGTGGCCATAAATTTCTTCTGGAATGTGGTTGACTAAAGATGAAACCCAGCATCTACAGGGATCAAAAGCATGAGGACAAAGTTATATTCATCATAAGTGAGGAACTGGATTGGTGGTTTAAGGAATTAACCAACTCCATCTTTTGCATCAGCTGTGCTGGGTAATCTCTCTTCTGTACTCTAAATCAGTAGAAGAGATTTTGTTTGAACTGCATGCATAAAACATGAACTATTTCAGGCCAGTTCCTGCTACCTCAAATAGAAAACTTCCTGAAATATTCAGGGACTAGTCCTATGACTTATTAAATGTCTCTGTGTCACTCATATTAATTGAGAGGCTATTAATTACTAAAAAGAAAGAATGTGAACTCTTGGTCACAAAGCAGGCATTGGAAAGCTAACTTGTGCTGAGAGATTTCCTTGAAATAGTCAAATACACAACTAGAGCTATTTTAAACACCAATATCTTGATCTTAGGAAATGAGATGACATCTGGCATATACTGTTACTCTTTTAAGAGGAAGAAAGTGGTAATATTGGTACTCTTGGAACTGGGAGGAGTTTTACAGCCAGAGCCTTTAAAACTGTGCTACAATCCAGCTAGAAGGTATGAAATAACTAAAAGTACCTGGTAGCTGCCACCTTTCTCTGGGTTATTGACAGCTCCAGCCAAGGGGTTTGAATGTTTATGAACTATCGATCCAGCTGACACAGCACAAGCTAAATTTCATGTAAAACTCTGTACTCAAATCAAATTAGAGAACAGGTGAGTGACTCATAAAATACCTATCAGCTCTAGCTTAGAAATTGCATCAAAATGAGATGTTTCAATAAAAGGCCATACTTCTGACCATGTCAGAACTAGCATTATTTTTTTGGCACTTCTCCAGACTATTAACTAGTTTCTACTACCACCATGAAACTACTCAATGGGAGAGTTCAGTCTGATAAGGAAAGTGATGCCCAAGCCCAGCCAGTGACCCAGACCACCTGCTAACAGAACATATTTCTAATCAAAACACAGGAACACATATCCCCTCCATGAGGGTCATTTGGCAAGGAGTAGAGTCTAAAATAATAGGCCTAGGGATTAGGGAGGGAGTCTAGGAAAGAACTGGCTTTTCCCAAATCTCCAATCTGAGATTCATCTCAAGGGAACTCAATTTCTATGCTGCTTGCAGTTGTTTTCCAACAATGAAACAGCAATTCTTCCATATTAGGGGGAAAAATACAATAAACTAAAATAAAATCATATTTCAAGATACACTCAGGAGAAATTTTCTATCAGGGTTCTATAATATTTACATTTTAATCTTTGTGTTGTATGACAGACTTAGCTGCTTTTTGGTATCATAACTAAATTTTATATATTGTGGATCTTATACTAAGTAATCCGACTCCCAAAACTGGAAAGAATTTCTAATAATACAGTAAATAAATGCCAGAGATTTACACTTTTTAATAAAAAGACCTGCAGCTTGATAAAGGAGATGGAAAATAAGGTGAGGGGAAAATTTCAACTCAACTGATTTGATACCAAACAGAAATGTTAGGAAATTAATATACCGGCAGTAGAGCATCTAAATATTGCAGCAGAATATTATCAACAGCCAATTGTCTGTGGCCTGAAAGGCTATGACAGCTCAAAATATGTTAACACATATTAAAATAAGGACTGTATTTCTCATTTCAAATCCATCTTCCTTTCACAGAGTACCAGAAAGTCATCATCCCTGCTGTGATCCTAGATTACAGACAACAGAGGATGCAGGCTGCCATGCTTCACTGGATGCAGTTTTATTACATTTAATGTTATTTAAATGATTGCAGATAATACTTGAAAAATTGGTGCTGCATCCCTGCCCAGAGCCCTTCATGAAAGGCTGGGACTAGAGCAGTGAAATATATGCTAAAGGCTAGTCAATTATTGGCATAGAGATGGTAACACTTCTTTTTATTGTTGTGTACACTTAATGCTTAAGGGCAGTTCAAAAAACCAAAATCATGAGAAATAATTGGTTTTGTCCAAAAAAAATAAAACAAACCCCAACAAACATATTTTACAAAGTGAATCTAACGAGCATTGAAGATAAAATATAGCAAAGTCTTTCCTGTAGACTGTTTGGATCCTTCAGAAATCTATATCTCAAAAAGAAAAAAACAAACCAGAAAGCAACAGCTCCACTTTTTAATGGGCAGGGATAATCAAAAGAATAAAGGCCTTCACAGGCACCTGTCACTATCCAGAATGAAGCCTCCTGCCGGGCACAAAAGTGAAAGCATTGCATTGGCTTTTTGCTTTGCAAAGTTTAGGTGGAAATGAAAGGAAACCTGAAAAGATCAGAGAGGCTGTGAGAAAAGGCAGCGAGGAAATGGGTTCTGAGCACACAGGTGACATCCACTCAGCAAAAGCATTTCTGTGCTTTAGTGAAGTAGCATTTGGGGATGTGCCCAGGTGGCCAAGAAAGCTAAAAGCATCTTGGCCTGTAGCAAAAACTGTGTGAGGAGTAGGAGCATAGAAGTGATCATTCTCCTGTACTCAGCACTGGTGAGGCCGTACTTAGAGTACTGGGGTCAGTTTGGGGCTCCTGAGTCCAAGAAGGACACAGAGGCATTGGAGTGTGACCAGAGAAGGGCAACAAGGCTAGTGAGGGGTCTAGAACACAAGGAGTAGCTGAAGGAAGTGGGATTGTTTAGTCTGGAGAAGAGGAGACTCAGGGGAGACTTTCTCACTCTCTACAACTCCCTGAAAGGAGGTTGGAGAGAAATGTGGGTAGGTCTCTTCTCCAGGGTTAACAGTGAGAGGACAAGAGGAAATGGCCTCAAGTTGCACCAGGGGAGGTTTAGATTGGATATAAGGAGAAATTTATTCACTGAAAGAGTTGTTAAGTCTTGGCCCAGGCTGCCCAGGGAGGTGCTGGAGTCACCATCCCTGCAGGGCTTGAAGAAACATTGAGATGCAGTGCTTAGGGATATTGTTTAGTGGCACAGTAGTGATAGGTATGGTTGGACTTGATTTTAGAGGTCTCTTCCAACCTTAGTGATTCTGTGACAAAGATAAAAATAGATGGCATTGAACCTCCAATGCTGTCAAAGAGTTTCATCTAACAGAATCAATCTTTACCACCCTCAATCACTAATTAGCAAGAAAGAGGAACAACATGTTGAAAATCTTCTCACATCATCTTCTGAGCACAGACAGATCTGCTGAAGGTGCCCAGGAAGTCTACAGCATCTCAATCACGTGTGAAAACAGTGATGAGAAAGATATTGAGTTATGAATAAGGCAAATGAGTTCTTTGCTTTTAAACACTTAGTTTTTAACTGAAATTTTTTAATTAGAAATTTTCTTCTGTCAGGTTTTCTTGAAAAAGGAATGACATCTAGTGGCAGATGAAATTAGTCACTGCTCTGTAGTGGTAGTGAAGGACACTGCTAGGAAATCCATCATCTGGGTGCAGGGCTGTGGAATTAAATGGACTAGAGCTTGGTAACATTTATCAGTGTGATTCATTTTTGCACCTCTCAAAGCAATTACTGACCAAGTCTCTTTCTGTAGAAAAGTTAAGGGTGTAGATGCAGGATTGGACCTGACAGAAAATAAAATACAAAAGCAACACATTGTTAAGCAAACTATTTAAACTAGCCTAGCAAATACAACTGCAAGCAAAAACCCAGCCATAAAATGTCTTTGTATACACAGAAAATCCTACAAGTCCAACTTACTCCAAACCTCTTTGCTATTTGTCTTCATTTCTGTTGGTTTTAGGTTAGCCCAGGTACCCTTTTTAAAGATAAGAGAGCTAGGAATGCTTTCTGACTGATGTAATTTAACAAAAAAACATGTAATTCTTTCCTAGGCACATTATGCAATCTAAGTAGATCACTTGAGGAAAGTGCTGGTTTTGTACTAACACTTAGTGGGGTTTTTATTTATTCTTTAAATAATGTAATAAAGGAATGACCAGGCAAAGAACAGCATCATTCAATTCCAAACATTAAATCAGGATGTTGAAGGATGAGGTTTTCTTCAAACCTGATGTTTTGGGAGCATATACATTATTTTAATGACTCTGTATTTGTGCTCTGTTCTCAAATATATGGTGATTCCCTGGGGCAGATCTTGTGTTATGCTAGGACACAGAGAATACTGGCATTTCAGCCAGGGGAAAAAAAGGTAAAAGACAATTTGATGCAGTACCAAACAACAGGTAAATGTATTCATTTCTATTCTGGTCTTTTCTTCTTTGCCTTCCAAAAGCTGCAGTATTAACAGGCAAAAATCATGCTCTTCATCTGATGCTGAGTGAAACATGCTGTGAGCAGAGATCCAATCCCCTCATTTATTGCCAAAACTTGACTTGCCTTGCAGCTTTGATAAATTATAGCAATTTCCAAATGTATGATTGGGATTCAGGGAGATATGGCATGTGTTATCATGACTGATATACAGCTGAAGACTATTAGGAAGATGTAAATTCAGAGATGCATTACTTTTTGTTCTTGAGTTGGTTTCTAGGTAGCATATTGGCAGGTTTATTTTGCTTGTTTTCATCCCTGCTTTTAGAAATATGAAGTTTTATGAGTGGTTCCTCTGTACTTGGGGAAAAAACAACACTAATCAAGGGATAATGACAAGCATTGTAATAAGAAAAGTATTCTGTTTGCACTGCATTTTATCTGTACATTATTAAACTTATACCTTGAAATGATGCCAGTATAATTGCATCTACAAAGGCCTTTTCATCATAAAAGAGACTAGATGCAAACTAAACATTGATTAGACAAAAACTGCTCCAGTCCTAATTAATGGGCAACCTGTAGACTAGGACAAGACATTCTCTGTATCCTCCATACAGCCTAAATGGGGAGATCTCTTAATATTGAGTCATAAATATTATATACATAACAATATCCCTTCAACAGAAGCCTTCTGCAACAAGTTTGGAACTGGTTTAAGTGTTAATTTACAAATAACTGAAGTTAATAACAATCTTTCATCAGGTATAAGAGTTCTTGATGTCACTCTCACAGCAGGCAAAATGAACTCCAGGCTCTCTCTACAGAAGCAGCTATAACTTCATCTCCAGCTCTTGCCTCAGTTGCTGTTCCAGATCTCAGTTAGGTCTTGAATCTAAGTTTTTCTAAACACCAGAACCAGAAAATGGAATTTTCTGAGAGGCTTTATACACTAATATGCTATTTTCATTCTAAGCCTCTCTCCTGTCAAGCTCCATTAAGTCTTTCATGTCCTTGGTTATCTACTTTTGTCTCCTTATTACCTTCCTCCAACTCTTCCTCCATGCTGATGCAGTTCTAGTCTCTTTGCCTGCCTTCCATTTCTCCTCTCATCATGTCACTTTGAATCTAAAGAATTTTCTCAGCCAGCACATAATATTTCTAGGTGCTTCTGAAGTCACTTTGCTATAGAAGACCTATCAACCCCAAAAAATGAGGGCATAACAGCTGTTTAGCTAAGTCATTAGCAAGATTCTGTACGTTCCATTATTTATCTGATGATCCTCACACAGCAAAACTGCCTAAATGTCATCTGAAATGAGCAAAAAGCAATGCAGATTTCAGGTGGTGAAGTCTATTGTATTAACAGAACAATATCTTCCCACTCTCACATCAGAAATACACTCTCTAAAGGCTGGATCCTCTCTAGATGAAGTTCATGCCAGATCTTCTCCAACACTTAATGAGAAAAGAAGAGGTTTCAAATTTCTAATGTTGAAGAGCATGGATGACAGAATTAATCAGCATCTCTTTTCATTTATCTCAACAATTAGCTCTTCTGCCAGAGCAGATGAATCCAAGTAAGATATTTGGCTGCCAAGCTATGGTTTCAGAATGCTACTGATCAAGCTTTCATTGCACAGCCATGCTAGACTACCATTGAGTATACTGGGGCACAGCTTTTGATGAAAGTTAATCCTGTGCATTTATTTTCATCAAGAATTGCTTACCCAAATTGGGCATTACACAAACTACATCAGGAAGGTGTAAGTGGCCCATGTCCCAGCTTTAGAGGAGTCACTGCCTCTGTATTTTCTCCCAAGTTCCCAATGCAACAACACTTGACTTAATTCCAGCTAGGTGACAGAAGCAAACTGGCAACCAGGCATGGTGGGGAAAAGAAGGATTTAGATAATGAATAGCATGGACTTCCAGATGCTGGGAAAAGGGCACTTCAATAGCAGTCACTAACATGGGATTTTCAACTGCCAAAGAAGCAGGGAGCTGCTCTTTCCCTCCCCTCCCATTTTGGTTTGGTTTTTGCTTTCAGCTGGAGATAGAGACAATACCTGGAAACAGCTCTTTGGTTGTTATTCACAACCCTTATGCCAGCTGGTGAGAAACAACCTCTTTCCACTGTCAAATTTGTTCCTGTTGCAAAGACATTTGCTTTTGAAGATCTAAACAGATACATAGCCTTTCCCCCAGAGGTAAGACTCATCCTGGATACAATTATGCTGAATCTCAATGATGTATCTAAAAGAAGATGTAAGCATCTTAAAAAGGCACAGATAAAGTTCTTCCTTGGAATGTTTTTGGAATTACTGCATTTTTTCACACACAGAATGAGTTTTCACCTGGAGATAATGTGACATAGGAACTAAAAAAAAAAAGCACTGGGGTCAATGGGATGGAGCAACAAAGCAGATGCTGACAGACCTTGGCTCTCTGCTCATCTGCTTAACTTCAGCCAAGTTACTTCACAACCTGTGACATGTCCCAGCTGCCTTGGCTGGTTTTGCAGATATTCTGAAGTCTGAGATTCTGGTTTGCTGGCAATAAAATTCCTCTTTTTCCATACATACACCCAGAAGAGTGCTGCGACTCTTGGAGAGGGGAAGTTCAGTCACACTTCTAGACTTTGTTTCCTCTTGGCTAGCCATAAAGCAGCTGACTGCTCCACATAATGGCTTCAGACACAAGGCTTCAAAGACACTTAACTTTCTCCATTAAGGAACCTACACACCATAACCTTCTTGCTTTATATCAGTTTGCTGAGACCAGGTATCTCACTGCTGAGTGTTGTAACAGGTAAGCTGCAGGCTCCTTAGAGAAGTGCCCAAAATCTCCCACTTAGTCACATCATCCATAGCTTACTCTACTGCTGGTGCCTCTCTACTAGCAACTGACTTACAGTCTTGGTGTGTATGGGTTCAACATAATGTTTAGTCTCTTTTCAAAGCTTTAAATGGCTTCTGGAATGTGAATTTTTGCATCAAGCCACTCAAAAACCATCTGTAAGTCAACACCTAGAAGTTGTTGTGTGGCTGCTGTCACCTGTCCCTCTGCAGATTGCTACAGGCACACTCCAGCACAACCATCAGAAAGCTCCTTCTCCCCAAAACATGGCCTGGATATTCAGCTCAAAACCATTGGCTTAAAGCACAGCAAATCAAGAATATTACAATGGCTCCATCTGAGCTTTCCAGTTTATTAGCTACGTGCATATTCTATGTACAGACTCTTAAAAAACACAGTATTTACCTAATAGGCTATAATGACTCTTTCAATGCCTTTATAGTAGACTATATAATTTCTTCTAACTTCATGGATCATTGCCATGATAGATGTATATTCTCCTTTCATTCTCCTGCATGCACATCACTGCCATTATCATTAATGAGACTTACAAACACACACTGAGCAGAGAACATCTCCCTCATTGGTATTTGTTACCCAAAGCACTACATTGGAATTAACCTCTCTGCTCTGAAGCAGCCAAGGACAGATACTAACAATTAGATTGTTCCTTGATATCCACTAGCCATTCTGTATTTAACTTGTTATTTATTATCAACATCATACTTGGAAAAAAAAATGGATGGTGAAAGAATCATTTGAGCACAGGGCAATTAATTTCTAATTCCATGTCTAGAACTAAATTGCTGCCTAACTTTCAACAAGTTGAAACCTCTTTATTATTTGTATAACAAGGATAATGTTACTTACCCTGTCTCTCTCAAAGGGGCTTTCTGATGCTTAATTAATATGCTTGCAAACCTCTATTAGGTCATTAAAGAGAAGGCAATGTCTATGTGGTAAAAGAGTCCTGACTACCCCTCATAGGCATTTTCATACTATATATACAAAGAAATGATGACTAAATAAAACATTATTGCCTGCATTAACACTTCTAACATAAAGTTGTTGAAGAGGTTTGCCATTTATAGCACAGAAATAAATGTAGGATAGTTTACCTTTGACACAGAAGAGGTCAGATGGTTTTGTTAATGAAGTAATAACCCCATCAATGCATTTATTCATTAGATTAAAATGAGGAAGAGATAATGAAATGATAAAATGAAGAAGAAATAATGGAGCTCTTTTACCACTCCAGGTTCTCAAAACAGAAGTAAATTGTTCTCCCTCCTCAACCAACAATCCTAACACCTGCTGGGATAGAGCATGCCTACAATACTCTTCCTCTCCTCTTCTACCTCCAGGTGATGCACACATGGGGAGTGTCCACAGTCTTAGCTGAAGTCAAGAGAGAAAAGCTTGTATTTTGCAAGATCTGACACTTATTTAAGATCCAAGAAGCTAAACCACCAGTTTCCCCATCAGAGAAACAGCACAATGGATTTGAAAGCATTCATTTCACCTTCCTGCTTCTGCTGAGGCTTTGCTAGGAGAACCAATGAATTTCCAGTGGTCTAAAAGTGATATTGCTAAGCATGTGTAAGATTCAAATGAATTTATATTTCATTGGTTGGGACAGCCTGACTCCTCTATTCTTCTACTGAAAGAATGGAAGATAAAATGTCATTACCACTGCAGATCCAGCTCCCAAGAAAGGAGACATGACTACTATAAAAGCTTTTCAAGCCTGCATCCAAGTGTCAGTGACACACAGAAGAATCCAGAAGCAGGCTGAAAAGTTTGCACATCTATAATGAAATACTCTTCAAATGAGTATGCATCTTATATCCATGTTCAGAACTAAAAACCATTGGGGATGAGTATAAACAGAGATGGATTTCCTTGGTTATGCATTGCCTCACTTGTTCCTAAAGCACAGCTACTCTGCCTGCTTTTCCCTGACAGCATGTTTGAGGCATTGATGATCTGAGTTTCTTATAGTCATGTACCAAACATGGATTAAACATCATTTACTTATCTTCTCTAATTCCATTGGAGTATTTCAAGTCCTGCATTTTCACTCTCCAGCAGTTTGGTTGGGTTTTTTTCTCTTTTTAATCTTAATAATAAGCAAGGTTAGCTCTAGATGACTCTGACATTTTCTGTAGGCAGAAAATGAAACATCTTTATTACCTCCCCAGGGAGGTTGTCGTCTTCTCATATGCTCTTCCACCTGCCATTAGCTTTAATGGCATTGCCTCATGCCAATCCCAAATAGAACAAGTGTATGTCTAATAGATGGAATTCTTTGTTCAAGGGCCACAAGCTTCAAGAAGAATTATTCTGAAGGACTTTGAGTACATAAGGATATACAGTAGCATATCCTTCAGGTATTTTGACACCTTTTTATAGATGTGGGAAAGTCCTGAGGAGATACAGGATCAAAGTGGAAGTCACAAAAAAATACAAACTCAAACCAACAACAAAAGAAACCTCAACAAAAAGTTGTTTTTTTAAACAAAACTAGTTCACAAAAAAAGCCAGAATTGAAAGGGTGAAAAAGATGTTCTTCTACCCCTCTTGAGCACCACAGAATTACTTAGTACCTCTTTCTCCAGAAGGAAGCACAAGAATATCAATGAGAGACAGCAAATCACTAACACAGAAACTGCTATAAATTGGCCCTATTTCCTCAAAATTATTCTTAATACTTGTAATAATAATGATTTATTCTTATCCAGAACCTTACATCCAAGGACTCTAAGCATTCATTCTCCCAGCCCACCACTGAAATTGGTATCAGCATCCTCATTTTACAGAGGAAAAGGAGGTGATGTTCTTCCCCCCTTGAGCTCCCTGTGAGGGACACCTGAGGACTGCAAAGCTCCCACAGGGATGCACTCATATGCTTTTCCATTGATTAATCTACTCAAGGCAGGACTGCTTCTACAGAATTGCTTCTACCTTCAGCAAAATAGCAAGTCTTGTAGAGATTTGCCTAGCAGAATAAAAGTGAAGGCAGTTTTTCTTTCTGGGGGATAATGTGCTTACAAAGGGCACTCTCCCACTGGGTAAGGGAGATATTTGTGGCATTGATTAAGCACAAGAGAACAAAATCAGTTCTTCTTTCCAAGTGTAGTGATTTCTTCTTTATAATAGATGATTGAAAACCACCAAGGGAATGAGAGCATCTTTTTGTTTTGTGTATCTTGTGTATATATTGTCTAAATACCATTATATTTTGGTAATAGCATTAGCACAGGAAAACTGAACATGAGATAGGGGTAAGTCTCTTCTCCAGGGTTAACAGGGAGAGGGTGAGAGGAAATGGTCTCAAGTTGCAGCAGGGGAGGTTTAGATTGGATATAAGGAGATATTTCTTCAGTGAAAGAGTTGTTAAGCTTCGGCCCATGCTGCCCAGAGAGGTGCTGGAGTCACCATCCCTGGAGGGGCTTAAGAAACATTTAGATGCTCTCCTTAAGGCCATGGGTTAGTGGCATGGGAGTGATAGGTGTGGTTGGACTTGATCATCTTAGAGGTCTCTTCCAACCTTTGTGATTCTGTGAGAACGTGTCCTGCCTGCACACCCTAGTTCTGAAAATATTTCTGATCCCTGTCCTTTATCACAAAGCACTTCACAGAATTTAAATAGTTAAACCCCAAGTTTTTAAGAAAAAAAATGAGCATTCCTCTGACTGCTGACTCAACAGTGCCTTGATAGTCATCAAAACCACTCATGGCTCATTTAAAGTTAGGGCTTTCTTAAATCCAGATTATGTTAGTTATGAAATTTAAACGTTTTTAATGGTTTTCTGAACTTTCATCTGAGTCAAAATCCTTTAAATACTGCTAAAACCTGCAATGTTTCAAGACACCTTCTGTTGCTCTTCTGCAATCAGTTATCTCCATGAACATCCCTGCTGGTAAAATTAACTTGAAGCATGATTTTAACTGCACACAAAGAATTTCAAACACTAGCTCTGCAAATCTCTGCCTTTAAAGACTCAAATTGTGCTCCTGCAGAAAGAGAGGAAAAAGCAGTGTCACAAACTGAATTGTTTTCTATGCTTAGTCCTCTCAACTCAGACTATAGCTCTGCTGTCAAAAACTTCAACATTTACATAAACACCCAAATGATGATATTTCTCAAGTAGTAGACCCACTCTTACTGTTCAGTGAGAGGTTCAGGGATGAATTGTTTTACATTCAAATACATGCACACCAACTTAGAAACAATAAACATAGTGGCAACAAGTTAGCTACTAAAAGCTAGTTCTGCTGGAAAATTTCCATCTCAATTACTCTTGAGTGCGTTTTCCAATGAATTCAAATGTTCTCATTGGTTTCCTATTCCTGCCTGGATCCAATCCTTGGTTTGCTTCAATTCAGTGTTCTTAGGTTGCACCTTAAGTTTCCTCTGTCTTAATCACCTCTTTCTTCTCTGACCTGCTCTAGTGCTTCAGGGCAATGGCATTTTGATTTTTATGGAAGAAGGAAACAATGGCAAAGTCAAGATCTCCATCTAGCTTTACCCAGAAAACAGTGTACTGGCATTTTCCTTAATCAAAATTACCACATCATTATCAGAAGTTGTCCCAAGATCTCATCTTAATAATAGGTAAGAAAGGAAAGCTTTGGCATCAACTTTCTGAGGTAGAAGCCAGGTATTGCTGAGTTCCTAAGTCCCACTGAAGCTGAGTGTTTAGTTCCTTTGGACTTGATGGGAAATTCTACTCACAACTAAAAAATATTTCAATTTAGTCATTCTGACTTTATGTTATGAAAATAATATAATGCATTGAATCCTCACTGATGGCAGCCAGTAATATTATTCTTCTCTTTCTACAGTTTATCAACTCTCCTGATAAGTCTTAAAAATAAAACATAACAGCAATTCAGAGATGTAAGAATACTTGTCATGACAGAGAAAACAAGTGATGAAGCAGGAGAATGAGCTGTTTACAAAAGCAGCTTGAAACCCAGAAAAGCAAAGATTCTGTTGGAAAAAAAACCCACCCCAATCCTTTCACTTCATTTTTGAGCACAACAAGTGCAGCAGTGTGGCTGAACTGTCAGGCTTTAATTGCTCCAAAAGCCTAATGACAAAGGGGGGAGAAGTGCCAGAAATTCACATGATTTATTATCTTCCTACACTTCAGTTTCAAGCAAATGTACAAGCCCAGAGGGATTCTTAACCACTTCCTGACAACTCCTCAGCAATGAATTAAGCCACTAGGTAAAAGGAAATTTAATGTAGAGTATCAGAACTGATTAATGGAAGTCATGTCAGCTGTCATTCCTCTGCAAACTAATTAGGCAAAGCTCTGAAGGAAAGTCAGGGCTGGGTATGAAGGTTCCCAGAAACTTTAAAGGAGCTCTTAAAAAGAGTAGATTATTATTTCAAAAAGTAATTTTTTCCTTTGAGGGCTAATATGGATTTATTTGGCCAACTGATTTCTGCAATGGATTTTTACTTGACCAACTGATTCCTGCAATGGATTTTTACTTGGTCAACTGATTTTTCCTAAGAAACTAGGATGTTAGTCCTACAAGTTGATCCTAATGATTTCTGTTGGGGTTTTCTAATCTCTGGAGTAACTTTTTGCTTTGAGGCCTTTGTTTCTGTTAACTGAGTTCTGAAGCACTACCCAAGTCCAAATGATTCGAAGTGAAAATCATCTCATCCACAGTGTGAGAATTTCTGTTAGGATGAACTAATTCATTCTAAAACATGCCAGGACTACTGAAGACAAATATTCTGTCTTGAGACCTCCCTTTAAGCATGCCCATATCCCTTCTGCTTGCAGACATTTCATTCCAGAGAGTGAGTGAGTTTGGGGATGATAGATTAAGTGTACATTGTGTTTTGTCTTCAGGAGTCAAGGAGGAATCTTTTGAGGGCTTTGTTCTCTATGAATGACTGGAGGAAAGTTCTAGGTACTAACAATTTGGGCAAGTTGAAGTAATAAACTCAATTTTAACTATCCACACAAAATTAAGGATCAACACCCAAGCCAACCAGTGCCATATCCATGGGTGCTGCTATGCTCCATTCAGATACTCAAGTGGCAAGCTGATAGAGGCAGAGGTTTCCCAGCATGTTTCACTTCACCTTGTAGAGAAAGAGAGAGCTGCTGCATGAACAGTAGAGAAATGTTCATATTTCATCGTGCCAAACCTTCAAACACTCTTCCCTTCCTTTGCTTATCCTCCCACAGCAGTCCCTTGGAAAAAAGAGGAGCTGATAGATGATTCCCCCTTGTTTAGAGCAGGCATAATGCAGGTAGCCTGGGCACAGCCTTACGTTTAAAAGCAGTTGAGGGGCCTCATAAGTCTTGGAATGGCCAAAGCATCCCATGGGCCCTGACATGTGCATGTAACCAGAGCACCCTGAGGGCACCCACAGCCCTCAGAGATCAAATGACTTAACAGGTGCCAAAGAGCTCTTCAAGAGATTAGGTCTATGACAAATTTAAACTTAATTAATCCCCATAAACTTGGTTTCTAATTCCTCACATCTTTGTGGCAATAAATAAAAACTAAATAAAAACTGCCTCACATGGTCACAAACCTGTCAGCTAGAAATAATTAAACCAAAGAGCAAAGCAGCCATTACTTATAGTTCCATCTGCTGATGGATCATTCTTCATTAAGGTTAAAGATGAATAAGTCTTGGAGTTACAGGCAGGCCTTGCCCTCTCACTGTGGTTCTCATATTTTGCCAGTACCAACTGCTCTCTTTATAGCTCTCCTTGGCTGTCCTCTGGCAAAAAAAGAGACAGATCAGGAGAGCATAGCAACCAGGGGCTATGGCCTGATCCTAGTTTATGGTTGATTGACATTGAGTTTCCTGAAGAAGAATCAGATCCATGCTTGGAGAACAGTCCCACACATCCTGTCTGCAAAGGCAAGAACAAAGAGCCCCTGTCTGCCCACAGGCATCTTGGTGAAACAAATACAGAACCACTAAGGTTGGAAGAAGCCTCTAAGATCATCAAGTCCAACCCCCATGCCAGTAAACCATGTCATCTCTACATTTTTGGAACCCCTCCAGGGCTGGTGACCCCACCACTGCCCTGGGCAGCCTGGGCCAATGCTTAACAACTCCTTCAGTGAAGAAATGTTTCCTAATAGCCAATCTAAACCTCCCTTGGTGCAACTTGAGGCCATTTCCTCTTATCCGCTCCCTGGTAACCCAGAGGAAGAGACCAAGTTTCACCTTGCTACAAACACCATCCTGTTAAACCATGAGGGCCAAAGTGCAGGCCTGCAGTGCAAACTCAGCACAAAGGCTTTCTTAAACCTCCTGAGAAGTTCCTACTCCTTCTACTACCACTCTTACAGCCTAAAGTCAAGCCCATCACTGGCAGAGACTGCAGGGTGAGTGACCTACAACTGCCACATGCCTGTGCCTTAATTCTGCTGTTTTCCACAAGCAAACCCAAAGTACAACCCCTAAATATCCTGGCAGGTTTGCTGTTGCCCATCCAGGCATGTTCTGTTCTTCAGCCAGGACATCAGATGCTCTCTGGGTAATTTTGTCAGTGAAACTAAGCAAACACTTCACAGCAGAATGAACTCACCCAGGCAATCAATAGAGGATTAAGCAGTTGCCAGTGGATGAACATTTCTCAGAGAATAATCACTCTGTTTCTAATCCTCACCCTTGCAGCTTAGGGAAAACCCACAAAATACCTTCCAAAAATGAGCATGGGAGCTAAAATTCATAACGTGATACAAAAAAAAACAACCCTCATGGACTCAGCAGAGCTGGCAGCTGTAGCACATATTAGATGATAGTTCCCTGCAGTAATGCAGTCAACAGCTTGATTAGCAATCCTTTTCTTTCATAGATATAAAGATCAACTTCCTCCTTGTACCTTTCCTTTCCAAGATGGTCTACCTGCTATCTGAAAGAACTGAGCTCCAAGCAGGCCCTCTCAAATTGTGTTTGGGTTTGGAGTCTTCTGCTTTTCTTCCAGACCTGAGCTGTGCACAGAGCTTTGTCTAATTTTGCCAGAAGAGGAAAGAAATTGGCTTCTACCACACTGACTAGAAAGCAATACAATGAGGACTTGCAGACATCTAGCATTCTAAAGTTATTGCAGAATCAAAACTATGCATTCATAGACTGTTTCTTCAAGAAAATAAGGGACATTTGCTCTTAAAAATATTTCAGAAGCCATAATGCTCAGGTGCAAATGAGCTGTGCATGGGTTTTATTCCTTACCAGGTTGGATACTGTCCTAGGCTTGAGTCAGAAGGTGTTCCAGTCCAGAGACATCATAGTCTAAAATTGAGGGTCAGTTCCTGAAGCTCCCACACCAAGCTTGGCCCTTGGGGTCTCTAACATAAAGCCTAAGAGCCAAGCAAGGCAAGTGCATGATTAAAGCTGTTTAGCACTTAATTAACAGCAAATACAGAAAAGGAGAGCTTTGTGCCTGTACCCTCAGTGAAGCTTGAGCACCTGAGCCATCTGATCCAGTTTCAGGATCCAGCCCCTAAGTCTGAGTCCCATCTGCTGCTGAGCCCTTCCACCATGGCATCAGTGATGATGGTGAAGTTGTTGCCATCAAGGGGAGCTTGGGTGTAGTATTGATTTTGTACAGATTTCATTTTATTGCTATTCATTTCAAGCAGTTTAAGTTTTCATTTCCAATCCGCAAGCCTCTCTTTGTTAATTCCCTATTCCTTCCTGGAGTGGGGGAAAAGAGGATAACATAGAACATCTATCACTGGATTAGTGGTTGGCCCAGCCCTAACCCTTGACAGATACTTGTAATTATTTCACCTTACATTGACTTGAGAGTAGACTGTTATCTAGAAGCAATCTGTCAAGGGATTCAGTACCATTTCTTTCTTCTCTGTTGCCCTAGTGGAAAACTTTCTCTTCTGACTATTTTAAAGGAAAATTGGATTTTTTTACTAAATAAATTCTTTCAAAAGAAAAAAAATGTGGGAATATGCCTGCTTGCTTTGCTAAATATCAGCTTTCCTGACAAATCCTTTCCAAGACAGAAGTGACAAACACTCAGCTTCTGGAGAGATCTTTCTCTTTCTCATAAAGTCTTGGAATTTCTTTGGGTTAAATACTGCAAATAGTTCTCTTTTTGGTCTTGACCATTTGATTAGCTTGTATCTCCCTGGGGAGGAATAGCTCACATGTTGTGGAGCAGTGTGATTTTAAGACAGCTGCACAAACCAGGGCAAAGTCATAAACAAACCCAAAAGGAGCATGTTGCAAAGTGGAGATAGATTTTAGCAGCAGAAATCTCAGTCCATATCAAAAGCTGGAGAGTGCCTAATGAGCTGTAGAGGAGCAAGACTTGAGGGGATGTGTTAACTAACACACCATCAGCTCTGACTCTGCAGCCAGGGCTGGCACAAACAAGGCTGTGGTTGGTGACTAGCTGACTGCTACCCTGCTGGCTGCTACAGGCTTCTCTTCACCAGCCTATCTGAGCCAGGGCTCAGCATGGAAGGGAAGGAGCAGAAAGATGCAAGGCTTGCACAGCTGACACAGAACCATTAAGGTTGGAAGAGACCTCTGAGATCATCAAGTCCAACCATACCTAGCACTACCATGCCACTAAAGCATGGCCATAAGGAGAGTATCTCAATAGTTCTTAAACCCCTGCAGGGATGGTGACTCCAGCACCTCCCTGGGCAGCCTGGGACAAGACTTAACAACCCTTTCAGTGAAGAAATTCCTCCTTATATCCAATCTAAACCTGCCCTGGTGCTACTTGAGGCCTATTCCTCTTGTCCTCTCACTGTTAACCCCGCAGAAGAGACCTAGCCCCATCTCTCTCCAACCTCCTGTCAGGGAGCTGTAGAGAGCAATAAGGTCTCTCCTGATTCTCCTGCTCTCCAGACTAAACCACTCTCTTCTTTTCCCATGTGCAGGGAGGATGTGTGTACCCAGCAAGCCCCAGAGCCAGCTAGCTTCAACCTCTCTTGAGCTTAATAGGCACTTCATTTCATCCTTGACATGACAGTCAGAGACCTCAAGCAGGGTTTGCATTTTATCTTCTGCCTGCTGGCCACTTAGGGTGTTTAACCCTCCTGATGCAGCTAACTAAAGCAGATCACAGGACCAAGCCAAAAGTCTCTTTTCAGGCAGAATGTGTAAGGTGCTTCTTACCCCAAAAAACCCCCAGCAAGATTGAAGGCCTTTGAAATGAAATAAAGGCACAGAACAAATGAGTAGAATGACAGATGAGGCTTGAAAGAGACTGAACTGCTCTGAATTGTGCTAAGCCTTGGCCCTGTTGGGTTGGACAGGGCAGCCTACAAAGCAGGGAATGCAATGGAATTTGGGTGAATTGTGTTTCATCCTCTGCAGCAGATGTTCAGGTGTTCTGATGCAGAGCTTCAAGCAAAGCTGTGTGAAGGGTGTTGAGCAGAGAAGCTCATCACAGCAGCCTACTGTTTGCAGGGGCAGCTAAAGGTGGGAAAATACATCTAAATAACAAGAATCAAGAGTCAAAGGAACAGAGTAACTCAATCATTGTCTCTTGATTAGTGAGACATGACTGCCACCTCTGCATTTTATCTCCTCTGTCTCATTTTATCTCCTTTATCCTAGTCTCTGGGAGAGAAAGGGCATATTTCTTTCTGAAGTTATTTGCTGACTTTAATATAGAGCTATAAAAATGTCTACAGAGAACAATGAAAAGGACAAGATGTTTGTATCCATGTTACTTAATGAAAGTTATAGTATTGTGATATTAGTGGAGCAGTTGGGCTCCAGAGATTTCTACATCCTAGTGCAGCCACCAAAACAAGGCAAAGATAGCTGATATCTGCAGTGCTATGACACTTCAAATTACAAAGTAGGTGTAAATTAGTTACGTGCTAAATAAAATGGGAGCATTTGTATATTTCTTTTTTCATCTTCTGAAGGAATCTTTTCATTCTTTATACAGAGAAAATATAGCTCTGGAAAAAAAGCTGCATGTATTGACCTAAAGCAAGCCAGAAATGTCATCTTTTGCTTTTAGTTCCTTTTCCTGCTATCAAATGACTTACAGCAGATTCTGCCATGTGACCTACCTGGCACAAGTGGATCTGCTGGGAATTCAGGAGGAATAGTGGCAGGCAAAACTGGCTATGCAGACCTCAAAGGAGGAGCCTGGCCACAAACAAACTGAACACTTAGATGTCTTCCAGAAGTTTTGTTTGCCTTCAGAATGAAATTACAACTCAGTTAATGATTAGAGTCTAATACAAAATGTGGAAGAGACATCCATAAGTTGTCTAGTGCATCTCCAAGAAAGATGAACAATGCTGAATGTTTCGAACTCATGTTTGCATCCAAAGGTTGTGGTGTCCAATATCTTCTTGACATTTAGGTCCACTGCCTAGCAAGGATAATCTGAGAGATTTCTTTTCCTGATCTACTACCAGAAACCCCTTTCCTACCATCTAAAAACCACCAGCTCTCTTCTGCACACTAACATGCATAGAGACCTTTAATTCCTCTTCTCTTCATACCTTCCTTCACATATTTGAGGGATGCTACCATGTCAACATCTCAGCTCTTCCCACTCAAGCCAAATTGTCAGTTCTCCTTGCTCTATCCTTGACTTATTGCTTTCATCCACATCAAGTCACACCTTGGCTATTTTTCAGACAACTGATCCAATTTGCCAGTTATTCTGAATTCTAAATAAATACTATCCACCATAGATCTTCTAGCTGCTTCCAGTCTACCATCTGCACAGGAAATAAATATGCTCTTTAATCATGTCATTGATGGAAGTAGTGCTTGAGACTGGAAAATCCATTTAGAACATCATCTGAGGTGTTTTCTCGCTTTGACCTGGATGTATTTGGGGAGAAAAGGATGAAAGCAATAAGTCAAGGATAGAGCAAAGAGAACTGACAACTTGGCTTGAATGGGAAGAGTTGAGAAAGCTGAAATGTTGACATGGTAGCATCCCTCAAATATGTGAAGGAAGGTATGAAGAGAAGAGGAATTAAAGGTCTCTATGCATGTTAGTGTGCAGAAGAGAGCTGGTGGTTTTTAGATGGTAGGAAAGGGGTTTCTGGTAGTAGATCAGGAAAAGAAATCTCTCAGATTATCCTTGCTAGGCAGTGGACCTAAATGTCAAGAAGATATTGGACACCACAACCTTTGGATGCAAACATGAGTTCGAAACATTCAGCATTGTTCATCTTTCTTGGAGATGCACTAGACAACTTATGGATGTCTCTTCCACATTTTGTATTAGACTCTAATCATTAACCATTACTGAGTTGTAATTTCATTCTGAAGTTCCCCAGTCCCTGTTTTTCCTGTCACAGTGATTTCATCAAGACAGGTTTGGCTTCGAGTTCTTAAAGCAGAGAGCCAACCACCTTACTGAAGTCAATTGAGTTTTTCTCTGTCTGAAAAGCCTGCTGTGCTTCATGGAAAGAAATTTAGTTGATGTGACTTCTATTTTTTTACCAAACCATTTCTGGCTGTTATTTGTCATTTAGCTATTTTCCAAGCTTTTTGATTATTTCTTCTGCAACCATTCTATACATTAAAGTGGAGCTGATTGCTCTGTAATCTCCTTTTTCTCTTCTACTACACCTGAAGACAGGTAAAATACAGTTGCCCTTTCTAGAAAGTCATTCTTTCTGAAGGAGTGTGCAGAACAATAGTTAATAGCTCTGACATTTGTTGCTGTTTGTTCTTGAAGGACTCTTGAAGAAGTTTCAGATCTATTCAGTTTGAAGACACTAAGCTATACAAACAAAGCCAGCAGTCTGCTGTTCTGGCCTTCCTGTCACTGGGGTTGATGGTATTCACCATCTGATCAATGGGATGGTCACAACAGGCTGGATACCAAACTCCTTCCACCTTTTTAGCATATTTTCCAATTAGCTGTTTAGGGTTTTTTAATTAATTCTTGGTCTTCTCTCCCTACAATTACCTGAAAGGAGGTTGGGGTAAGGTAGGAGTTTGTCTCTTCTCCTGGGATGAGAAGACAAGAAGAAACAGCTTCAAATTGCACCAGGGGAGGTTTAGATTGGGTATTAGGAAGAATTTCTTCACTGAAAGAGTTGTTAGGCATTGGCCCAGGTTGCTCAGGGAGGTGCTGGAGTCACCATCCCTGGAAGGGTTCAAAAACATATCCTCTAAAGCAAGCAAGCAAGGCATCAGTAGAAATCCTCTATCACACCAGACAGCATCTCTACCTTTGCACTTTGTAGAGTTTTGGACAGGTTAGCATTTGATATATGAGTAGAAGCATATTTAACAAATTAAATCATTTCCTAGGTTGGTGAAAAAGCATGGGAATTTGCTGTGAGCCAAACTGAAACATCTGACAAGAATCTTTATGCCTTTTAATATATGCTATTCCCTAGGTACAGTTCAAGATTTCTCTCTATTTCAAGTTTAAATCCTTTACTTTAAGGGAGGCAATTGACCACTCCAGGGGGGAAAACTTTGACAAGTACATCAAAACAATGCTCCTGATTCAAATTGAAACAAAAATGTGTATTCATCCCTTGTGTGCTACAACTGGGTTCTTGGCAGTATTCAGATACTCTTTGGGCACCCAAATTCACTATTGCTTTGTCATGGAGGTTCTCAAGAACTTTGTCCTGCTAGCATTATGTCACACAGGCCATTAGGCAGAACAAGGCCTATGTTTTCATTATTCATCAGGCAGAAAACTGATGAAGTGATAACATGACCTAATAAATGACCTGAAGATCTGGAGCAAGGCAAAGCAGGAGGGCCTTGAAGGAAGATAAATCCCTTGGATGTCATCAGTAGGACCTACTCTATTATATTGCTTTAAGTGGGAAGTATTTAGAGTCTGTCCCCATCTTTTTATAAGCCCCTTAAGTGTTGGAAGGTCTCCCTAAGGTCTCCCTGGAGCCTGTTGCTGCTCATATCTCACCAGCAGCAAGGGCTGAGCCTGTGCTCTTCCCTGCTCAGAGGCCTGCCCTTGGTGTTACCTCTACCAACCCTGGACAAAGTTTGTTTCTAAGGTATGTCCAGCACATCTATGCTCATCACCACTACAAGCACATACTCCTCATGTTCCTGGCCTGCCTCTCCTTCCATTTCTCATGTGTAAGTCAAGCCTCTTAATTCCATCCAGTAAATCACCCTGCTCCCATATCAAACACCTAGAGCAGAGTTTGACTGCTGATGTATTTCTTTCTTCAGCTGGCTTCTCCTTAGAAACAAAGTCAATTACCCCTGAGCAAAGCCCCAGTCCATCATTTCCTACTGACTGGCCATGTATAACAGCATATCCCCTCCCTGACCAGCTCCCACATCAGGGCTCTCCTCAAAACCAGCAAAATATATGGTGGGCAGGAAAACTGAGTCTAGTTCCCTTTAATCTAAGCCTTGAGGGAAAGCTAGGTTTGGAGACTTTCTGTATTCACCTCTTTCTCCAAAGAGCAGCACACCAGCTGCATAAGAGATGAGGTGGGGACATACCTGAGAGCTGAGCTCTCAAATGACTAAATAACCATGCACATGCTTGCAAATCTCTGTCTGTCTCTGCAAACAAATCCTGCCTGCAAAAGCTCAGCTGCCCCTCAGGCCTAAATGCTCTCTGTGCCTTTCTCTGGAGCAGGTTAGGACTTTGCTCATCCAACTGGCCAGCTTTATCATCTCAGAAGCAGACTTCTCCCTGGATCATGGAGATAGGCAGAGAAATTTCACCCAGGAGGAGGACACCTGAAGAGCTTTAAGGAGCTAGCCTTGCAAATCAACATTGTCAAGGGTTAGGGCTGGGCCAGCCACTAATCCAGGGATAGAGATTCTCTATTCTCCCCTTTTCCTCCCTGGAGTAGAGGAAAAAGGGAAACTAACAGAGAGAAAGAGAGAAAAAACTTGTGGAATGCAAATGAAACTTAAACTACTTGAATGAAAATAATAACAAGAAAATGAAGTGTAATTATATACACACCAAACCAATACCACCACCAAATCTCCTGTGATGGCAACTACCTCTCCATCAGCACTGATGCTGTAGCAGGAAGACTCAGCAGCAGATGGGAATCAGACTCAGGAGCTGGATCCTGGAACTCAGGAACTCTTGGATTGAGATTAAAGGCAGAACAAACAATAGACAGAGTCCTGTAACATCAGAGCTGGGCTGCTGATCCTCACAAGGCTGAGATGCTCAACCTTCAGGGAAGGTAAAGATCCCTAAACCTCTGCTTTTTTGTACTGGCTGTTGATTAGGTGCTAAATAGCTTAATCATGCAGCTGTTTTGCTTGGGTTTTAGGCTTTGTATAAGAGACTTCAAGGGCCAAGCTTGGTGTGGGAGTTTCAGGGATTGACTATGAGTTATGTGGCATGGAATAACTTGTTTTGATTCAAACTAGGACAAACACCAAGCTAGTTACACTTGAAACTTTGGGTTTAGAAAAAATGAATACATTTTCATGTAAGGCAGCATATAATTGATCCAGCAGATATTGTATTTGAGGAACAAAAGTGACAGGCACACATCAGCAGTTGTGACACACTCCTGTATTCAACCTCCCTTTCCCCACAGAGCTTCCCTCCACTAACCCCTGTGCTGCCTGAAAATACATCTCCTGAAGATAAGCAGCAGATACAAGAAAAAAAACCTCAGCCTCAGTGGCTATCATTTGCTTTGTGGCTGCTGTTACTTGTGAAAACTCTCAGCTTTTAAACTCTCTGCAGGCTCTGTGACCTGCAGGCAGAGGAGGGATGGTAATGGAGTAGGTCAACTTTCCTGTTTCTGGCTGTTTAAAAGAAGTTCTAGTGCTTATTGAGCTGATGAAGGCTGGTTGCCTATGCTTTTTTTAGCTTTTGGTTGATTGCAAACTCTGATTAAAGCTTCTCCCAGGGAAAGGGCACTTATAGGAGCTTTCTCCAGAGTGAGCTCACACTTCAGCCTTCACTTTAGTCAGGGCACTTCAAGAGTCTCCAATCTATCTGGCTGCCTATTTCCACAGACTTTAGAAGAAATCATGATCTTTGAATCCATTGAGTTCATCATTAATTCATTTCATAAATTCAAAAGTTATTGCTGGCCACAGAGAAGCACAGTGTGATGACACAAAGGCCAAAAACCACTGCAGACCTTCCCTCTCTCTCATGCTTGCACACATCCACATAGGCAAAGAGAGAAGTAAAAGTGCCTTAACATTAAGTGAGAAGTGAACCCTGGTAAGATAAACTCTACCTTATCTGTACTCTCAGCCCTGAATCTGCAGTAAGCTCTGAAGATCTTCCTACCAACCTGCAGGCTGCTGGGAATTGCTTCTGCTGCTGCTTCCCACTCAGCAACTTCCAGGGCTAATAAGATATCCACTGCAACCATTGCTGGAGCAACCTCAGTGACTTCCAGCAGCACTGAGCCCTCAAGGCCAGACCCACAAAAGCTGAAGGATCTTCCTGGCAGGAAAAACATTCTGTGACTAGGAAAAGCTAAAGAGGATCCTAGAAAGCTTCACTTTATCTTGCCTTGTTTCTTGCTGCTCTGTGTCACCACAGCTCTGTGTGTATGTAGAGAGAAGTGGAATTAACATTTTTTAAACTAAATCTCTTCTTTTCTCACTGTAAAAATAGGTCAAGCAGAAACCTAAAGGATGTTCCTTTCAATACATTTGCTGCCATCAATCTAGCTGCTGTTCCACTCTTTGTTGCTGCAGTGTCTGCTAGTACATTCCATCTCTTTATTGCAAGGGATTTCACTCCAGTCCCACTAGTAATTCCTCAGAAGTTTTGGAGTGCTATCTCCATCCAGTGGTGAGAGGTTCAAAATGCTGCTTTGTGCAGAGCACCAAGTACAGCATGTCCTGCTTGCCAGTTGCACAACTAGTAACCAGGGAACCACACTGAAAGGCCTCAAAATGCCCACACCACCTGCAACAAAACGTGGTCTTCATCATCACCAAAGCAGCAAATGCTGTCTGTTTTAATTCTTCTCCTCCAGTTTTCAGCTTCCACTCTGAAAGCTGATATTCTTCTGTGTCTGGAGATAAGAAAGCAGAGTCTTAGCCACTCCTGTCCCTCCTGCAGCTGAATGCAGCTCCATCAATAACCTCCTCTTTGCTAATGGAAGAGAAGAGTGCTGCTGGCAGCTCACATTTTTCAGAGGTGGCAGCAGCAGAATGCTGCAGAGAGCGTGGGGTTAGATGAACTAACCCAGCTTCCCCAGCAGAGATTCAGTAATTAGTTAAGCTCCTGCTTCATTGCCTTTCTTATGCCATGTTGATTTGAGCAGCTAGGGAGGGAAAAAGAACAAAACACAGGCAGAAGTCAGCTCTCAGTAGCCAAAGGCATGCCAGGTTTGTTGCTCACTGTTCAAGCCTTTCAGAGACAGGATTCCCCAGCTTGACTCTTACCTTGGCCCCTAGGAACACAGTCTTTGTTTTCCTTTCTCTTTGTTTTTGGTGAGGCCTCAGCAAATATTTGGTCCCTGATTCTTCTCTCAGAGAAGAGAAAAAATGATGCTGTCTCAGCAGGGCAGCAGCAACTTCATCAAAAAATGATGTGAAAGGTTAATTCAGACAACAAAAAATGGCCTGTACCAGGCTCTCAGCAGTGTTACATTGACCTGCTTTCTGTTTTGTTTTGCTTTCTCTAATTGCTTCCAAGTATGCCAAGGTCTGGCTGATCTCCAGGAGCAGAAAAGCAGTGCAACTCCATTTCTAACCCATCTCCTTGGACTACCCTCAAGGCAATGCTGGCACAGCTCAGACTGGAGCTCTTTGTATTGTGAGGAGCTGCTGAAGCCTGTGCAGATGCACTCTGTGTGTGTGAAGCTGCAGTGTGGGCCTGGGGAGAAATTAGCTTTGTCAATGTTACCTTTCAGCACTTGAAATTCATGTATGGTCCCTCCTCTTTGGAAGGTATAGTAGCTCTGAAGCTGATCCAAAGAATTGGCACTGAAGCTGTGCCTGAGCCATGTGAAGAGTTGGCTGCTGAATGCTCAGTTGCTATTCCTATCAGCTGCCAGGACATAACCCTGGATTCCAGAAAGGTTCTAAATTAGCCTTGCCAGAAAGTTCAGGAGTGTTTGGACCACCTCCTTGGTTTGGATTAAGTCCTAGGTTACAGCCTTAGCAAAGAACTTGATTCATTCAGCCCTTCTGAATTGAAGAGGATTGGCAAGCTGCTAGGAACACGTGAAGTTATGGCTCAAAATATGCTTGGAATCTGGTTGAAATCTCTCATTAAGCCAGAGTGCAAATCTGGAAGTATTTAGGTAGACCCCACACAAACTGCACTGCCTAGAAAATGTGCTGCTCTTTCCACTAAAAGACAATCAGAAGGAGACAAAATGACTACCCTTGCCATTCAGGGGGAAAAGCATGATGCCATGGAGGAGATCTAAATACTAATTAACCTGAGAGCAAGTACAGATATTAACAGCTAGCCTCCTACACCTTGCTGTAAGGATGTACTTGTAACCACATTTCCAGACAGGTAGTGTTCATAAATGTACACACTCATGTTGATAAGGCAGTTGCTGACTGTTATCTTCAGCTGATTTATCAGCACCTAACCTTGCTCCCTGTGACTCACAAATCTTCTGGCCCCATCAGCCTGCAATGACCTGAAAGTTTTCCATCCTACTTTCTAGGGAAGTCACTCTGGCCAATTTACAATGCCCTTGAGAAAAGGCCCTGAACTGCCCAAACTCTCATCCAACTCATTCATTGTATTTAAATCCTCCAGTACATGGAATTATTTGTGTAACCTTTGTTCAAGGAAAGATAAATTAGATCACAGAAGTCCTTTCATGGAAAGCCTCCTCTATCTATCAAACTCACACAAGTCAAGGTAGCCATCACTCATTTCTTCACTGGACAAGTTGTAGCTCTGAATGAAGAGTTTCCAGACCCCCTCAGTTACTTAAAATGCCATGACCAACCTTGCAGGGCTTTTCTTAAACCATACCAGTCTTATTTTGAGTAACTAGAAGAACTGGCAGTCACCAAGAATCACTGGATCCTTGTCTAGTTTTGTTCCTCAGTCATCATTCTCATAAACACCCCTAGGCAAAAGGGTAAGTAGAGCTGGAGAGTTTCCACACCTAACCCCAGCATGCAGAGCCTAGTGATCATCACTCCTTCCAGCCAACCTGCTAGGGAACTCTTCTAGAAGGCACTGTTGATATTTTATCCTCCCCTAGTCCAGATGATGACCTTGAGGTGGAGTCTTTTAAAAGGCACTACAAAGCAGGCAAGAGCAACCCTGAATGCACTTGCAAAGAATCCCTCCCACAGGGCTAGCTCTTTATCTAAAGCAAAGTTTGCTGTCTGTCTTCCAGCTCTGCCCTGTGGTCAACTCTGCTGAGCTGTACTGAGTCAAAATATTCTGAACCCTTCCTGTATATCATTAGCTACAGGGCTGGAAAATATTGACTGCCCTCCTACACCTTAAGGATTAACTTCTTACAGTTATTCCTTGTGATAAATAAACTAAATTTGAGGGGAAAACAAACCTGTTGGCAGCAATCCTTCCTGACACAGCATTATTGCACTGGGAGCTGGGAATTCTCCACCCCTGTTCCAACATTCTTAGGATAGTGTCCCTAGGAACCCAGTTTAGCTGATTATTAAACCCCAACAGAAACCTCTTCCAAGATCTGCCCTGTTTCACCTTGAATCTCTCTCACACTCTTGTCATCACCATACTTTTGTCAAGTTCTATAGCTCTCCCATCTCTTGCATGAAGAGCTGTTTATTTTCCTTATTTTCCAGGAAGCCCAGCAGACACTGAACAGTCAATGCCTAGCCATTAGCTCCTTACTAATGATGATTCTGCTGGCCTCTGCATGTTCCCCTGAAAGCCACCACTTCTGAAGGCTGAAGAATGCCAACCTGCTCAGTTATTCCTCACATGGAAGCCCTGCCATCTAATTATCCTTACCTTCATCTACTTTGAATTCCACTAGCCACTTTTATTGTTTTATTATCCAGGCTTCTCAAAAGTTTCCCCAAAAAGACTCCCAAGAAGCAAAGCATCAGAATGATTTGCCATGGAATAAATACAAGATCAATCTGACAGCATCCCTGATGTTATTAGTTTCAGTGAATTATTAAAGATAGACTTGAGAACCCTCTACAGAGAAAAGACCCAACTCAAATCATTTCTCCACCATTTTATCTGCCTCAAATGGCAAATCTTGTTCTTTACACTCTTCCCAGGTTTTAAGATTGGTTTAGGTCCACTTTTGCTTCAGAGAGCTCTACAGATCAGCTGAGCAAATGACAGGTTTGATTCTCTAGGACACTGCTATACTCACAGGAAGTTACAATATTTCCTGACATTGCTAATTTACTTAGACAAAAAAATAACTGTGAAGAGATCCCTTACAGCTGTTCTTTCACAATTTCAGTGGGATGAAATTTGGGAGGTTTGTGGGTTGTTGGTTTTTTTTCTCCTTTCCCCTCTTACGACAGTTCTAGCAAAGAGAAACATAATCTCTACAGAAAGAGCAGCATGCCAATGGATTTCTGAAACAAAGGAAAAACCCTAAAACAAACAAACAAGCAAACCAACAACCATTTTTCTGGGCAGAATAATCTCCTAGTCACTGTTTTGGGTACATGTTTGCTTGCTGGCTTTTGACTCACAGGAAACAAGCTCAGATTTCTAGACTCTTAAGAGGCCAATATATTTTCTGAACCTAATTTGTGTGTTTATTTGCCTTGAGAAGAATTGCATGGCTTAAGAAAATGCACCACAGGATGTCTTGTTGTTGATTTCACAGGGGAGGAGTGCTGTGCAATGTAGCATTTCTGTGCTCCTCAGGCTTCATGGACAGCAAGTAAAGAGATTGATGATGCTGTTAGAGCAAGCTGTGGTTCTCAGGAGGTGTGACAGCTGTTAGTTTATAGTACTGCAGTCAGTGTGAAGTGACAGTCAGCCACTTACTGCAAATGGGACACACAGGCATGAATAGTGTGTCCCCACATGGTTCCTGCAGCATGTAAATGCAATAATGGAGTCATATTCCCTCTTTCAAATGTACTTTTCTTGGTACATGCAGACCGCTCCCTGGGCAGCTGTAATGCTCCCTGACAAACTGCCCCTTCTCCATGTTTACCCATTCATGGGTACAAATGTAGTCTTGTTGCATTTCCTGCTTTTCCCATCTGCATCCTTTTGAATACCCTGACTGAATTCCAGGTAGATTCACAGATGTGAAAATAACCACCTGGGTCTCCTCCACTAAAGATCCATGCCTGAAATAAATGGATAATATAGCATACATTACTAGCAATATAAAACAGGGGTGGCTCCTGAGCCACCTTCATCACAACAGAAGAAAGATGTCTTGACAGGAGCACTGCATACACAGGAGATAACCTGCTCTAGGTTTTCCTGCTCTTGCAGGGGGGCTGGACTAGATCTCCACAAGTCCCTTCCAACCCCTAACATTCTGTGATTCTATGAGATGTTTCATAACACAGCCACAAACATTACCTGACACACAGGTAATTTGCCACTGATTCAGCAGACTGAGTAAAGTCAGAATAATTTGGGTAGAGGAGAGAGTATCTTCCTCCTCAGCTGGAGCTCTGTGTGCTCAAGTATTACAATTCAGTGGCTTCCCCTACTTCAGCCAGGTGGAGTCAGGCAAACAGTGCCCCAGGACAAGCATTTCAGCTCCACTGCATGATTTAATTGAGCTCTCTAAAGTGCCTCCTGTTGCATGGCAGCAGAGAAACCTGTGTTACTTCTGCCCTGGGGGCATGATACACAACTTTTCATTAGATCACTACCCCAACTCCTGCATATTCAAGGCTAAAAATGTTGCAAGTGCCAGGTGCTAAAGTGAAATGGATTAAAGTGGGACCCCTCAGGCAAGGTTCAATTCATCTTTCTCATTTCCCATTTAACATATTCACTTTCCTGCCAGTGGGAGATGAAAAACAGATGATGAAAGAATCTTCAACAAGTAACCACCTAAAATACATTGTCTCTTATGCTAGGAGTGACTGACTGTCAATTGATCTCACAGCTGCCCAGGGGCCTCTGCAAAGCTGGGCTCTGGCCAGTCCCTAAAGAAACAGGTGCCCACCCTCCCAAAGTCAGCAGCACAGCTCTATGAATCACTGCCCACAGGCAGAGCTGTCAGGCTCAGCCACATCAGCCACCAGATCCAAATGCCCCTCAGAAGAGCATTCTATTCTGAAATGAGCCCCACACAGGGCACAGCCAAGGTACTTTCCACCAGGCTTTTAGCTGAAGGCCAGCAGATACTTCTGATGTGATTTTTAAATTTACAAAACCCCCACACTTTTCAGTATCAAAATGTAACACAGATCTTCCATTGTCTCCAACATCTGTAATCTTCAAAATTCAGGTGTGCATTGTTAGGATGGCAGATCTGATTAGGTTCAAGGGAAGATGGTTCTAATGAGAAATGGCATGATGAGACATACCAAATCCCAAAGCTTTTACACTCTCCACCTTGTGTTAGACTCAGAAATCAAGTACTTCCAAGCACAGTCTTGCAGTCTGCTTTCAAATCAGCATGACAGCATCCCAACTCTGCCTTCAGAACCTGCACCTTTTAGTGGCAATCCAGGCCAACTGGCATTGCTTGTACTGCTCTCCTGCAGCAAAGCAGCATGGCCAGAGCACAGGCAGACACCCAAAAGTTCAAGGCAGAGGCTTTCAGCTCTGCTAACCATTGCCACTTGGAAAAGGATCCTTTGGCACAGGCTTTACTCTCTTCTTGGTTTACAGACATAATGCCTAAATCCCAACCCATTCCCAACATCTCTAAAAAAAGCCAAACAAGGTAATTAAGTGAATTTCTTTCAGCTCAACTCCCTTCTCCCTGCCAACCTCAATATCCCATCGAGGGAAAATGTAGTGGTTGAAATATTCCATGAAATACAAGTGCTACACAACCCACTTGAATCTGGCTTCCCCTAACAAAAAAAAGACATTGCACTCCAACAATTGTCACACTTTTAATGTAATGGCAGCCTAATAAAGTTTACAGTACTTCAATCTCCACTAGATACTGTGTTTCCAAGGTGTAATGGGAAAAAAACAAACATGAAAACAACACTTTTTCCATAAAGTTTTAGAAACTCAACCATTTGGAGTTACATATGCATAAATGCCTTTCAAAAACTTGTGAGGAATTGTCTTTTTCACCCTCACACAACAACATAAAACAGCTTTTGCTGGGTCTTTGCAGGATCTAGAGCTCAAAGATGGCACTTCAGAAACTTCTGAAGTCAGGGGTGTCCTAAGGTTAGGTCAGGACTTCCGCTGGAGAGCCTGCCATGAAGCAAACACTATAAATAGGAGAAGAATGTGCAAGAGCTCTGAAGAAGTGAGAAGCACAACGTGTTTTGCAAGCTTGTGTTCTGACAACCACAGAACTGGAGAGTGCTGGCTAAGGAAAGCCTGTCTGAATTTCTTCAACTGAAGTCTATTTGAAGCATAACCATCATAGAAAGTCATATGGATAGCCAGAGACTAGCTTGTGTGATAGTAGTGATGAGCTCTCCTTTGGATCAACAACCAGCACAAGCAGAAAGGTCACTTGGGGAAGCCACAGGAACAACAGGAAGTACTTGTTGGTTTTCCTGTGACAAGTGATTAAGAGAATGAATATGGAAGTAGATAAAAATAGACTAGGCAGAAGTCTTTCTAAGGAACTAATTATTAGCTAGAACACTAGCAACTCTATTGTTTTAGTATCTGTTATCAGCTTCATACTTTGACTTTAATAGTTAAGGAAAACAAGTACACTTTGTATGAATAAAGTCTGGAGCATCCTTAAAGAGGGGAAGCTAACCTAGAAGCAGCCAAAGGCCCTTGATTTTCACCCAAAAGCTTAGTTTGAAAGATGGTGTACTCCTACTGTCACTTAAAACAAGATTTAGATTTTGAGGGTAGCTGTGTTTCCTTCAATTTACAGCACTCATTTTAGCTTTTATTCCTCTAATTCAGGATTAGAGAATAGACTAAAAATCATAACTGAGGAAAACTACCTTTGGAGAAACCAATGATTTTGTTCTAGTAGGAACTTTCAATATTCCTTCTCCCACATTTAATAACCACTCATTCTGCTATTTCCAATTAAAAAAAAAAACATTCACTAGCCCAAGAAAGGCTTTAACATTTTACCTTTGCATCCTGCTTCTAGAGTTGCCTCCCACCTCTAAGTTCCATCAGTCATCAACCCTACAGGACATTCACTAATACTCTTACAGTTAATACTAAAGCTCACAGCCTTCCAAAAGTCTTTTCAGTGTGAACAATTGTCCTCAAATGCATACAGGAATGCCCTCTAAAATAACTTGATATTTGTGAAAAGAACTCAGAATTTTTAAGTGAGTAATTTGTTCGCTTGGATGCCCATATGATATGAATCAGGCAGCTCATTTGATTCACACACAGGACTGATGGAGTATATAACTTTAAGCTGAATCATATATTAATGATACAGAAGAAACTTCAAAATCTCTACTTACACAGAAAAAAGGTGGAAATGCCACACTCACTCCAGCGCTTTTCCTAGTACAAGGATATTGCACATTCCGATAACATTTGCACAAATTACTGGCTTTTTATAAAGACCATAGATGAGGTATTAGTCTATTAATAAATAAAGAAGAACATGGAAAAGGAAAAGCACTTCATCTAAAGCAACAATCCATTCCAAGTATTTAGTGAGTGAAAAGTGAACAAGCAACAATATGTACCCTTGAAGGGAAGGTTAAAGTTACTTAGCAAATAGGCAGCTTTCAATACCCATCTGAGAAGCAAAGGGTTAAATCTCTTTTGCTAAAGATATTAAGAAATCAAAGCCTATTTAGAACACTGCTGTTTAAGATGCTCATTTTGCTCATGCAATCAATCTGAAAGGTAAATTCTTATCTCACAGTTCTAAAGGGACAGTAACATGTAGGTAATTTGTTATACTAAATTTGTATTACTTAAGAAATAAAACAGAACTTTTGGATTTACATCAGTTAAAATGTTTGGTTTGGCTTTCTTTGTTGTTTTAAATAGTTTAGACTGGTTATGGATTTTTATGGTGCTGAAGTGGATAGCCATTAGTAGTGTCCTTACTAGCAGATTCCAGCCCCACAAGGCAGTAGCTGAACACAACAGTTGTAATAGTCTGTGTTTATGCTAAGAATTTACCTTTCACATCACAAGGCTCAAAAATTCCTGCTGACAGGTAATAAATCTGTCAATCTAAACACAATCTATCTGGGTTTTTTTTGTTAGACCCTTCCAGAAACACTAACAATCTGTAGGCAAGCTTATCTTGTTTAAGTTCACAAAAGCACAGAGTATTTCACTTGAATAAACTGAGCTACAGTAACCACACTGCACAAGTAGTAATAGAACAAGCATAAACCAAGCATGTTTTCAGTGTGCTCTTCCATACCTTGTCAAAGAGATATTTGTATATTGGAACAAAAACAAAAAAGTCCTTGTGTGCACACAAAGTTACGTAAATGAATTATCCCTTGAATAAGTCAAGGGTTATTCAAATCCTAAGATCTTTTCAGGCCAGTGAAAGGCTATCTGGAAATAAAAAGTAATTCCTACAGCACTCTTCTAGGTCAAACACAATCTCAACATGTTCCCTCTTGCTATTTTCCAACTTTAAAAAGTGTTTTATTATCAATAATTAATAATTTGCAAATTCTGGACAGAGTAACAAAGACCCAAGTAAGTCATATTTCTGCTGCTATTTTGTGAAAATCCTCTCATTTGCAAAGTAAGCCTGTATCAGGTAAACACTGCAAGTGAAAACTTGGCAAGACATAACTAAAAAACAAAAAGCAGCATTTCAAAATTGAAGTATGTCCTCTGCTGCAATCCATGCACCAGTAACTCAAACAGTCCTGAACTGGCATATAGGAAAAATTATATTACATTTCTCAAATTAAAAATATATATCTTGTGTTGAAGTTCAAATTAATGGAAAGTGTTCACTACACTGAACTATGTATCATTTCTTTTGCCACAGGAGACTATTCCTCTCCCATTCTAAGTAGTTACTGAGATATCTACTTCCCAAATGCATGTTGTTTCTATTCAGAAGATTAGTTTCCTCTACAATTTCTTTAGAGCAGTTAAAGCGTTTTTTAGAACAAAGAGTTCCAAGAATTTTTTCCATGTTAGCACAAAACCAAGAAAGATTAGGAAGATGTTGAAAGAAGAGATGAGAAGAAAGGAAACACTACTGTCCAGAACAGTCTGTGTATGTGGTAACCATGTTTCCTCGCCTCTGTGTGACAGTCCTGCAGTGCTTGCTGGATCCATGGAACCTGCTGTCAGTTCTCACCGCGTGCCGGTGAGCGTTTTCAAAGTCACTAAAGGAAAACATCTTCTCCATGTTCTCAAAGACATCATCAAACAGTCCACCTCCAAAGGAGAACTCCTGGAAAGAACGTCTCTGCCTGTTGGAAGCTTCCCGATGGCTTCGGAAGTGATTGTCAAAGTGCTTTTTGGCTCGGGAGTTTTGACTGAAGAGGTCAAAGTCTTTGAAGAGATCGTCAAAGTTGAAATTAAAGGACTGCTGGAAGGGGCTGCCACTATTCCCTTGTCCTCCATGACGGCCAAACTGATCATACTCTCTTCGTTTATTCTCATCTGACAAGGTTTCATAGGCTATTGCCAGTTAAAAAAAAAAAAGGTTTAAAAAGTTTATTTACATTCTCATTAAAAAAGGACAAAAAACCCAGGAAAACATACACAAAGAACAACCTTCTCCCATTCCCTCAAAGCCTTCCTTGAAATTTGTTCTCTTCAATCAACATTCAAGCCCAATCAAGCTCAACATTTGTCTACCTTTCTTCAATCCAACATCAGCTGTTTCAAAAGAAATAGTTCTTTATTTATAATAATGAATGTAGCTATACTTTGCAGGCAGATGACATGCTCAAAACTTGAAATTCACATAATACAACACAGTTTCATGAGCGATATTCCAAACCCAACTAGAGCCCATCCTGTGCATCCTGCTCTTGCAGGGGGGTTGGACTCTGATCTCCAGAGCTCCCTTCCAACCCCTAACAGTCTGTGACTGTGACATGTGGTGATCAGAAAGACTGAAGGTGAAAGGGTGAGTCAGCTCTGCCTAACAAAATGAACTGCCTGCTGCATTCCCTTGGCAGAAACAGTGCAATGGCTGCAAAACTCCTTGCCAGCCAGCACGTTCCTGCAGTTACAAGTAAGCAACAAGGAAAACATCATGGAGATAAAGGAATTCATTTCCTCTACATTCCAATTCTTAGTTTTTCAAAAATTCAACAATAAACCTAGATTTTGTGCCTGGATATACCTGAAATGGAATTAGGTTTCCATCCAGTCTTTAGTCCACAGCTACGGCTACTGGTGTTCCAAGGCAGAAAATCTGACAGATAATATTCCTATTCTGATAACATGAAGTAATTCAAACACTTCCATTTTCTTATCTGTCAAAGCCTTGCAACTATTCTATACACTTCACCAGTTGCTTTAGAGCTCCCAGTTGGTCCTGCAGTAGGCCCTAACAACTACAGTAAGTATCTAACAAGACTATCCCTCCCTTTCACTCCATGAATGACTACCTTGCTTTCAAAGGAACTTCTCTGCATACAAGAAGGTAAAATAAAGATATCTCTTATTAGCTTAGTTGGGAGAACTACACAAATAGATGGATGTTATAAAATAAAAGCCTATGTGGAGCAGAAACAGGACCACCTCATGTTTCAGCAAGCCCTTTTCTATTCTTGAATATTCACTTCTACCATTACATTTTATCACAAGACACTTATGAATGGTGTATTCCTAGGATTACAGGATAATTCATGTTGAAAGAGACTTCAGGTCTCTACTGTAACCTCCTGCTCAAAGTAGGGTTAGTCAAGAGATTACTTCAAGTTTTATCCACTCATTCCTGAAAAATCTCCAAAGCTGGAGACTGCACAACCTCTCTAAGCAACCTCTTCCAACACTGACCTATCCTCATGATGAAAAAGCTTTTCCTTATAACCACTCTGAACCTCTCGCACCTGCTGTCTCTTGTACTCACACCATGAACTCCTGAAGCACTTTACTACAGTTCGTTGATAATCTCCCTCTAGTTACTCAAAGATTACTGTTAGGTCCCTCTTAGATCAAAAGGTAAGAATTAACCTCCTAGGGCTGAAGTTGCTCTGCTGCCATGTGTTTTTTGTGACAAGAGGCACAAGCCAAAAAGCCTTAAGAAGGAATGTATAAAGAAAAAATCTTTTTAACTATTATTTAGTAAAATAAAGTATACAAGTTACTACATTTGCCCACAGATATAAGTGAAGTATCAAATCATTAAGACTGAGGTTAGCACATATTACCTTCAGCAATTTCTCTAAACTTTGCTTCTGCACCAGGACTCTTATTTTTGTCTGGGTGGTATTTCATAGCCAGCTTGTGAAAAGCCTTCTTGATCTGGCGGTCAGATGCATTCTTTGGAACTCCTAAGATATCATAATAGCTCTCTGTAGCCAGTATTAATTCAGCTATCATCAAAATGCACAGAGCAAATATGAAGACAGATTGTGTAGTTGCCATTTCTCTGGTTCCTAGAAAGAAGAAGAAATTTACTTAATCAACAAGTTATTTCTGTCCACAACAACAGAAAGGTAAAACTACAAGCTGGAAGCAAAGACCTGTATGCTTCAGGAGACACTCAGTGACAGACATGCAAACGTGTTGATTTACATGTGCCAAACTCCATTCCCCCAGCTTCATAATCACCAAATATGTAAATTAAAATATTGCAAATTCACATTTCATAGGCATCACAAACACACTTTAGTGCTCATCTCTATTTTACACCTATAACTGTACATACTCCCACACAGCTGTTGAAATAATAAACAATACATTTCACTGTTACCAAACAATTCACGCTGGCATAGCTGAATTAACTTGAAACTAATTCTCAAGTTCTAGGACCACAAACAGAGCAGCTCTAAATTAAGTGCAGGTTGCAAAAACCCACTCAGTACTGGAAGACCAATTCACTAATTAGCTGGTGCAACAGGAAGAGCCTGAAAACACAACTGACCTAGATATCAACTGCAATGTGCAGGAAGACAAGACTGGTGCTCATGCTCAGCTTCCTTTATAATGGGTTGGGCTTAGCTTTCTTCAATATTAGATTAGATTAATGTTAGATTATTAGATTTTACTCTAAATAAAAACACCTACCATATCACTGATACCAAAGAATTAATCTGATAAATACCATATAAAGGTTTACATATGAAACTTTCAATGTCTAAATTGAACTCAAAAAAGAAGTCTTCTATACAAGAAAAGCAGCTTCAACAATAATTCATTTTTTTTTTCAGGTATTTGTCCAAAAGTTACATTTTAACCCAAACAGTGCTAGAACTCATGGAAAAAGCTGTGGCATAAATAACTCTTGAGAAAAAATTGAGGCCTATGTAGCCATGTGATCTTTCAGGGTTTTTCTGAAGGACAGAATGAACTCCTCCTGCCAGAAGAAGAGATTAAATGATTTTCCAAGGCTTGTGCATATTATATTTAAACAGAGTACATAAATGTGAATGTTCCAAGACAGAATGCTGGCTGTCCCTTAACCATCACAATGTACAAGAAGGCCCTGAACATGCCAGAAGTAACATCAGATTACACTGAATTGAGTGTAATTGAGTACACTCTAAGTACAACTATGAGATGAATGCTATTGCTTCCCTGGATGTTGAATAAGCCAACTTTACAGTCTGAGTACCATTAAAGTTACAACACTTTTAGATAGTATGTGGCCCAATCATTTGTAATGGAGAGCTCAAAACCTTTGATTATCAGGTATATAAGACAATTAAGCCTTTAATAGAAAGATCATACTCTCTAAAGAAATTAATACCCAAACACCAAAAATAGAAAAAAACCCCACCATTTCTAATAGGTAAGTCAGGGGGCTAAAATGAATCTTGTGAGGCAAGACTAAAAAGCTTGTAAGATTTATGTACTCCTGCCCTCTTAAGCATTTGTTTGGCTAGCAGCCTGCATGATATCAAGTGTTAAGGAGCAGCAGTTGAAACAAATTGTATTTTGATCAGTGTACTTAGACACCAATCAGACAGTTCTTTCCAGTGCTCTTTGTACATGATACTGGACATATTTTTAGTAGAAGCCTTTCCAAAGCTTTTCTACAAATTTTCTCTCCTAGTTCACTGACCTGAAACTTTACTGCTTGGGCACTAAGAACTACACACACATACAAGAGTTCCACTTCGAAGCCATGCAGAGTAGTTACTTAAAACACACTCATTAAGTTCTGTATACTTGTTGACATTAAGCTCATGCTACAAAACTGTATCTCCTAACAAGTGTGAAGAACTAAGTTTTATCTGGGTACATCTAGCAATAAAATTCCAGATTTCATTAACACAGATTAACTGTTTAACTCTGTTGGATAAACATTTAGAGATCTCAACTACTATTAAGGTTAGTATAAGAAGTATACTGTCTAATATTTATCAAAAGTATCATACAGGTGATAACACTCTATCATTTCTTTATCAGTCCACCAATATTGACCAACAGCTCCACAATGTAGTGATGAAAAATGATGTACCTGGAATAAAATCTGTCCTATATAGAAAATAAGGAGCTACTTCCATGTTGCAATGCAAATGCCCTATTTCATCCCTCTTTGGAAGTAATTAGCAAATATCTTATGTAATTGCTTATATTCAGGAAGCCTAATATAGTCAAAAATCCACAGCATCACTACTGCTCTGGTTACACGAACTGGAGTATCTGGTGGAATTTTGAGGTCATATGATTATTTCTGCAAACGATTTATTAGTAGTTAGAAAGTTACCCAAGTTTTCCATTAGTTCTCATATCAGGACTAACCCAATGAGTAAGCAAGTCTCCTAGTCCACAGCCAGTTACAGCAAAGCCTGTCAAACCGCGGGGCTTGTACTTTTCTTGGCCTCTCCTATACTGACCCGAAAGCAAAGCGAGGAGAAGGCTCGTCACTCTTGTTCTGGAGAACAGGGAAACGAGACAGAGTCTCCTCTGGCATCCTCCTCCCTAGCTAGACCCCGAATGAACCTTACTACAGCCGCACCTCGGCAAATTATACCAGCGACACTAAGTCACCCTGTCCCACCTCCAAGTCGGCCAGGCTTGGGAAAGACCACAGCAGATGGGCCTAGCAAGAAATAAGCACCCCAGGCGCCCAAAGAGCAAACAAATCCAGCAGACAAACTGCCGCTACACCCCCTTTCTCACACCACCCCCAGCCCCCTCTCACCTCGCTCCTCCTCATTCGCCTTCTCTCCAAACACCTCAGCACCCCTCCGCCCTTCCCCAAGCCTTTCCACAGCGCACCGAGCATTTCGCTGCCTCCCCTCTCTCCCCGCCAAGGGAAGGCCCAGTCCCCGCCTCGCCCCTCACCTCAGCCCTTGCTCGCCGGCAGCACAGAGGCCGCTGCTGCTCAGCACCCCGCGCGCCGCTCCCGCCCAACTACCACCGGCGCTCGCGCAGATCTTCCTCACAAACACACCCCCGCCCCAAAGGCGATTCCTACACGAATCGCTGCGCCATTGGCTGTTCGGCCCCACGTGACGTGTGACGTAAGGCGAAGTGACGTTGACGCACGCCGACGGCCTTGGCGTGAGGGGTGGTGTTTGCCGCTGTTGTTCCCTGCACAGCTCGCTGTGCTGCTGCGCGGATGGTTCCGCCTCGCGCATCTCCGCCATGCCGCGGTACTGCGCCGCGTCCTGCTGCAAGAACCGAGGGGGTCAGAGCGCAAGGGATCAGCGCAAGCTGAGCTTCTACCCGTGAGTGGCCGGGAAAGGGGAGCTAGGAGATTGGGTTGAGGGCTGGCGAGCGCCGGAGGGGCCAACCTTGAGTGAGGAGAGGCCCGCAGCGGTCTCTTGGGAGCCGGGGGTGGGTAAATGACTGATAAACTAACTTCAAGGGCGTCTTAGTAGTGCTCTTTGAACCCTGTCTGGTCCCGAGGGGCTGCAGGGAAATAACGCTTTTCTCTCTAGGGGACACGGAAAGGTGTAGGGAAAAGGACGTGATTAGGGACCATGTCCCGAAGTACCACATCTGTACGGTTTTTAAACCCCTCCAGGGATGGTGACTTCACCACTTTCCTGGGCGTCCCATACCAATGCCTAACAACTCTTTCAGTGACGAAATATTTCCTAACATACAATCTAAACCTCCTCTGGTGCAACTTGAGGCTACTTCCTCTTGTCCTCTGCTTGGTAACCTGGGAGAAGAGACCAACCTCCATCTCACTACAACCTCCCTTGCTTTCCTGCAGATGCTCTGAGCTAGATGCATCAAAAGCTTGCTTTGTTTCTGTGGTAGCTTCACGACTTAAACAGCACCAAATCCAAAAGATTGGGGAGGGTGTGAGGACATGCACATTTCTCTTGTGAATCTCAGGTATCTTGCTTTCAAAATTAGCTAAGCTTGTAAGCTAAGGTTGGAAGAGCATGGGCCTGCATAAGGGATGTGTGGCTTTTGGAGGAACACTGATCTATTTATGTAAAAAGAAGACAGACATCTAAAAAATTAATATTTTTGTGTGTTTGTTCTTTCAACTGCTTTAAAAAAAGATTTCCACTTCATGATAAAGAGAGACTTGAGAAATGGTTGAGGAACATGAAACGAGATGCCTGGACTCCAAGCAAGCACCAGCTGCTGTGCAGTGACCATTTCACCCCTGACTCCCTGGATGTGCGATGGGGCATACGTTACCTGAAACATACTGCTGTCCCAACAATTTTCTCTTCCCCAGATGATCAGGTAATGTATTCCTATCTAACATTAAATTCCTGTGAGAATATTATGAGTCTCAATATTTTTTTACTGTGCCATTATTCCTAATAAACATTTCAGTGTTCTTTTTAAGGCCTTTTATTAACTGTGCATAAATATGGACTTAATTTCAAATAACACATGTCCTCTTTTTTTCTGTAACCTCTCTTAACACCTAAGGAATGAGGCTGCTAAGGTATGCCACAAAGACTGTTCTATCTTGTCTTTCACAGAGTTATACTGTTGGTCACATAAAATACTGTGCTACACAGGCACTTCATCTTGATCAAAGCTGTGCTAATTCTCTTCTATTCCATAACTGTCTTCCTCTAGATCATCGTATTGGAGGTGGGAGAAATGGAAAGACTGGAATTACTATCAAGGCTAAATTGCTGAAACTGAAATGTGCAACTAATGAATTTTAGAAAATCATTTGTTTTCTTTTTAGTCATAAAGTTCTCTGTCTTCTTGGATAGCTGCAAGTGTTTCTCAGACTGCTTTTAACTGTAGAGTGGATATGTTTCATGCACAGAGCTCTCTGGGCAGCCTGTTCCAGTGCTCTCTGTCCCCCAGCTTAAAGGAATTTTCAGGTCTCTGGTGGAATTTTTAAATGGTGCTCATCTAAATTGCTAGTTACACAGGTACCATGCTATAGAATGAGATTTGCCCATATTTTTTTTATGTGTAAGTGATTTCCTAGTTCCAAAGCTGTATTTGTGCTTTGTTTTATTTCTCTGCAGGAAAAAGACTCTTCTCAGAAGACCCTGCAAGAGACCAAGAGAGAAGAGCTGAAAGAAAGAAGCACAACTGTAGAGTCAGAGAAGGCATCTGTGTCACTGGAACCTTGTAGACCAAAGAAAAATCCTGTAATTACAGAAAATGTAGGTGAAAAAGCAGAAGTAGTTTGCTCAACTGCATTGAGTAAACCCTTACAAAATCAAAAGTTGCAGCTTCAAAGTGGAGAAGACTTTCAGGCAGACACTGTCATGCTTGGTACTTCATCTAAGCAGCATATACATCAACCTAATCCTGTTTTCATGGTAGCAGCAGTCCAGAGCATGGAACCTGCCAGTGTCCATACTTCTTCCATTGAGGATCCAGTGGCTTGTACAGCAACAGTCTTGCGGTTTACAGACCCTGACTACTTGAATTCACCTGTGAAACTGCAAAATGCTTTAGGGTCAGTTAGTGACTATGCAGTGGAAAATGCCAGCTCTCATGTTGTGGGCTGCTCTGTTGAAGTACAGCCATCAAGTGAAAATACAGTTTTACTGAGTACAGTTACACAAACTCTTGAACAGTTCAGTGGAAGTGAAGAAGCTGTCATTGCTATCATTGTGCCAGCTGACAGTCCAGAAGAGCCTGAAATAGTTAATAGTTCTTTCTTGCCTCTTAAGCAAGAGTTTCTTGACACAGAGGAGACAGAAACTGATCAATCTGTGTATGTGAATACATACAGTGGAAGTGAAGTATTACAAACTGAGCATTCCTACTGCAAACAAGACATAGACAGAGATCACCTCTGGCAAAAAATTTCCAAGCTCCACTCTAAGATCACTCTCCTTGAAATGGAGGAGATAAAAACTTTGGGGAGACTTAGGTCCTTGGAAACACTTATTGGACAATTGAAACAAGAAAACCTGCTTTCTGAGGAAAAGCTGAAGATTGTAGAGAACTGTTTCACATTTGAAGTGACCATGATACAGTGAAGGCTTCCAGTGATTATTCTAAAGTATCTTTCTAGCCTCTTTGATTGTCCATTTGTACCAAAACTAACTTTCAGTTTGGTCATGGTATTTTAAACATCTCATGCAAATTGTGTGGAAAAGCAAATACTGTTTTAATACATCAACCACTACCAAAGCTAGGTTGTAGAATATTGTCTATACAAACATGACTTGCAAGTAAGCTTTAAAAGAAAATAAAAGCTGTTAAAGTTTTGATAAAAATTTGTATGTGAATTGAATTAATAAAGCTAAGTTAAACCTTTCTAGCTGCAGGCTCCTCTGAAGCATGGAACTCCTGGGGCAGCAGTAAAATGGACAGAATAAGCATGTAGGATGGACAATTATAGAACTGTTGTTTTAAGAACAAAAAGTGTCCCAATTCTCTTTCAAATGAGTAATGAGGTATGTAATGCACATTGTCCAGTGAGGCCACAATTCCATTTTAATCTGTTCATCTAACATTTGTTCTGATAGGTTTTTTTGTACACTGACCTATTAAAATTGTTTCTGCAATTAAAGGTGTTTCGTTTACTTCTAGAAGCAAAATTTCTTTGAAGAATATTGTTACAATGAAGAGGTCAGCTCAAAGGGAAGGAACCTTCTTAAATGGTGATATTTTTGCTGGTTAGCAAAAGGGGAAGCTCTAACTATTCACTGAGTACTGTTTGCTCAGCATTGATCCTCTTACAGTCTATAGCTGGGTAATGCATATACCTTTCATAAACTGAACAAAACAATGCTTTGCAGAGAAAGTTGCTAGTGAAAGTAGCAGAATCTGGAGCATTATTTATCTTCCTTTCCAAGCAATGGACTTAGAAGACTAGAAATCCACTCCCCTCTATTGATTTTATTACCTGTTTTTAGTGCACAGCATACCACTGCAGTAAAAAGATACTGACAGTTTATTTTGAGGGAAATTAATTGACTTAAATACTTTCTGCTTATTCTGTGTGCCATCCCTTAGGTCTAGAGTTCACTGCACAGTTTGGTTTGATGAACCAGCACTACATCTAGTCAAATTGTACATCACAATTGCACTAGATTATCATTATAGGGCCTTTCCAACTGAACTAGTCTAGTCTATTCCATTCTAAACTGATCAGATTACCTGGGAATCTTCTGATGAGGAACTGAGGATCAAGCAGCACTAATTACAAAGCTGGCTGCCAGCTAGATAATGAGTTGCAAACTAGTCCAATCTTAGAAAACTTCTGAACAAGGGTAAATGTAAAGTACTGCATGTGGGAAGGAACAAGCCCATGGATCAGTCCAGACTGGGAACTGATCTGTTGGAGAACAGCCCTGGGGAAAAAGCTCTCGGAGTGCTGGTGGCTAGGAGGATGCCCATGAGGCAGCAATGTGCCCTTGTGGCCAAGAGGCCAATGGCATCCTAGGATGCATGAAGAGGAGCGTGGCNGCTGCCTAGAAGTTGGTCTGCTAAAGCCCAGTGTTCCAAGAGGTTAGTCTGTATCACTAACCACTGTAATAGGCCTGTGTTGTCCTTGAACTTGTTAGCTTCTGTCAGGCTCTTAAGCACAGAATATGCCTGGGAAAATTCCTATAGAATGTAAAGAACAGTTATAATATGATGTATTATTTTCAGGGACTCTGTGACAGTCACTTTTTTCTTCTATTTAGAGTGCTGTCCTTGTGACAAAAGACCATGCCTGTTCTGCCTTGTATAGTTTGAAACCTCTAGGGGTTGTACTGCATCCTCTAGAAAAATTGCTGCTATGCAGGGTCCAATCTTGAGAACATTATCCAGGTGCCCTGTCTGACTTGCATATTTTGTAGCTTTTTTATGAAGCAAGAGCTCTTTCAAAGTGATTTACAAATTGCTACAGGAAATTGTTAAATGATTTGGCACATTCAGAAATTTCATGGCTGTCACTACAAATCTTCTACTGTTGCTATAAAAGATTTACCACCCAGTTCAAAAGTCTGGTGTAGGTCTTGAATGGCAATAAGAGCTCAGACATGGCACAGGTTACACCACCTTAAGCTGCTGCCTCAGCAAAGCTCTACTCCTGAAGAAATATGGAGGTTTTAACACACTATTTAAGTTTCTGATCTATTTTTACTTTTACTAGCAATCAGTATTATTAAACTTAGCTATAAGCAGTGTAGTTCCATCTAGAATAAAGTGGTGTCCATTTCCCCCAGTTTCCATCTTCTTTACAAGGTGGAATGTGAAGTTTTGTTTAACTGATTCTGAATACAGGGGAATTTTTCTTTCTGTCAATCAGACTAATAAGTATCCAGGACTTCTCTTCTGTATTTTCTTATACCTCAGTGGTACAAATACTGACTGCAGCCTTGCATGCATTGAGTGGCATTTCTGAAAGCCTAAAAGCAATTTAGATCCATTCAGAAGAGTTAAACTGTATAGGTGTTTTTGGAATCTATACATAGATTTATATATTCGAATTATTGCATTTTGCATCTATATAGAGAAGAGTAGTGCACCCAGAAAACAGCAGATGGAGCTGCTGGATTGCTCTGTAGAAGTCAGACTGAAAAAGCTGATTTTTATTCTGTTGTTGTTGAAACATGCAAACAGATTAACTATCAAGGGGTTTGTTTTGTTTTTTTTCCCCCCCTTCTATTTCAGGCATATCTAATATAGAAGGGTACTATCTGAACAAACAGTATGATTAATTGTCTTCACTCTTCCAGAAATAAAGCTTCAGACAAGAAGAAACTCATTTATATTCTGAGCATTCAACATGGAATCTGAGAGGCTTCTGCTCAAGTGAGTGGCAAGAGAGAGATTCACTGTCCTTGCATGGAGCATGATTGCATTCCCCATTTGTTGAAGTGGGTCAGTGATTGAAGTTTGAATCAGGTAAACAGCTTAGCATTGCTTATTTGTATATTAATCAGAGGAATAATGTGAGTGGTTAATCACAGCCTTCATCAAGGGTGGCTGGCTTGCTATGCAAGTGCTGCAGCCATGCTTTGGAAAGCTTTATGTATGGCATAACTCCCTTTTTACATGTGATGAACACAAAGTGGTGTTCAGCCACTCTACCACAGCCTCCTGAAAGAAATCATCTCTCTTGGTCTGGATGTCTCCATCATGAGATGTACCTCAAGCAATATTTGATATGAAGAAGAAATGAACTGAGGAAATGCCTATTTATCTACTGACTATGGCCAGGGGAGATGTTCTAGACAGATAATTCAGATTTATATATGTATGTGTGTTATAAACACCTCAAGTTACCTAACCACCTTGTGTTCCAAGAGGCAAATCTCAGACAGGGACAAGTTAGGAAGATTAAAGGCTAATATAAAGGAGTTTGGCACAGAAGATCTTCCAAATTGTGCCTTAATTTCCTGTACAGCCAATGACAAGATGAAGACCTTTTGAAGCTCTAGAGGAGATTCTGCTCAGATATTTCATTTTCAGCGTTTTTGTCCCCTGAAGATTTTGGAAGATGCCTCTGTCTTTGCAAGAACGTTGGACAAGTAGGAAAATTGAGCAGGTGCCTAACTTAGGCAGAGCAGATCCTAGGCAGAAGGACAGATATGTACACAAGGTGCCTATCAGATATAAGAGCTCTGTACTACTTCATTAACAGCATAAACTTGTGGTAGTCAGACACATTTGACTTCTTATAGCCCCTTGGGAGTGAAAACTACCTTGTGGCTGTTACAGTTTTCCTCTGGAGTAGCAGCAAACACCACAAAAAGCTCCTTTTTAGCCATGTCTCCTTGGGTGTGCACATCAGAGATCATAAATGCTAGCAGTCTGACCTTCTGAGGCTACATAAGAATAGGCTTCAGCAGCTCTCAATGACCAGGAAAGCTACTGTTTGGAGATGGGGGAAAGTAAAGATATGTGAGAGAGTAAGTTTCACAGCATGTAAAATACATCAGGCCCTTTAGATCTTATAGTTACCAGCAGATGTTATTAAACTTCCATCAGAGACCTTTATGCAGTGTTGTATGGGATGAGAAATGCTGTCCCATGTCAAGCTGGCTTTGGTGCAGGGAGTTATGGAGCAAGCAGCCCTTGTTGCCTCAGTGCCTACTGACAAGCTATGAATGCTCTCACACCACCAAATTAGCCTCCCCAGGCCTGGCCTCAGCAGCCTGACTGGGTGGTTTTGGGGAAACAATGCTGCCACTAGAGAAGAGTGAATACAGCAGCAGACCCTCCTTTCAAGACAGAGTCCTAACCAACATCCAAACCCCACTAGCAACACTGCAGCTCTTCTCCACAACTCAGTTGTCTGTACATCCCTTAAAAGGTGGTGGGGGACTCATTCCCAAGGAGCTCCGCTCCCCACTTGCTACAGAAACCTTGCCTTTTCCCACTGTGAGGAAAGCTAATGTTCAGGGGTTGACTGGCACAGAGGACAGCAGCTTTGAACTGAATCACAGCTCAGGCCTCCAGCAGGCAGTCAAGGAAGAAGCAAAACATGGACTAATGCTAGCTTTTATCCTGGTTTTCCTCCCTCTTAGTGTAGTGAAAGGCCCAATAAACCAAGCTCCTGAGACTTACTGGGGTAGCAAATGCTGCAAGAAAAAAAGACACAGATAATGAGCACAAAACTGCATTTCATTTATGGAGATTAATTAGAAGCAATAACAAATCCCAATTAGATTTTTAATTAAAAATATATTAGAGACTGACACTTATCTGAGATTTGCTACAGAAACATGAGTTCAGTCTCGGTTGTGCTTGAGATGACTCATTTCACAACTTTTAAACATATCATTCATCATAATGAGATCACAGTCATAAATCCAACTGAAAGTGTATTTAACATCTTTTACATTCAAACCATCCATTTACTGCTTCAAGTACCCATTTTGGGAGAGTTCAAGCCAAATATTTACACCTTTCTTATTTGGAGAGCTTCAGGCATTTTATTTTGTATTTAACACCTGAAATAAATGTACAGGTTATCCACAGGTTTTGGTGCTTACTGAGGGATTGGAGAAACTCTTTTATTTGTTGGGTTTGTTCACCTTTTGCACTGATCTCTTTTCAGGACTTTGGGAACACAGCTTCTTATTGCAAAATCCCTCCACAAAGTGCCAGGTGCCTGCTGTTTGTAACAGGCATTGCCTTCAGCTTACATCTCTTTGTCTTCCCCCAAGCTCACACATTCCAATAATGAGGTATGGATATTATTTTTACCAATAGAACCATGGAGCAGTAATGAAATGTTATCTTCTCCCTGCAAATATATCAGAGCCTGCACAAAACAAAACTCCTGGCTCCACAAAATCCCGTGGACAACATGCTAGCTGGCACTGCACTTTCCCTTGGTCTTTTTTCCAAACCCCTAAATGGACAATGTTTTCCTTCTACATGGAATCATTAGCAATAAATAGTCAGATGATTTCATTCCATGCATATCATATTTCTGTTTGATGCAAAGGGAAACAATGCTCTTAACGCTGATAAAAAGCATTATAACTGAAAATATTTATTGAAGACCTGAGCCAAAACATACATCTAACATGAAAAATGTAAGAGAAAAGGAACCAACTCGTGATCCTGAAGGGACTATAAAACATGCTATAAAAATACTTTGAAAGTGGTTTAAGAGAGAGTGAGGGCCAAAGTAAAGCAAAATTCCATCTCCTATGACCCATCACAGTGAGAGCACAACTGCCTGCTGGCTTCCTTTTCATTGCTCTGATGAAAAGAACATCTCTCTCAGGGGTGATGGGCCCTGCAAACACATCCTGCAGTGAATCTAATAGCAGAATCAACTAGCAAGTAAAAGAAAGATGATTTTACTACCTCTATTCTACAGTTCTCAAAGGAAACAGGGAAGTGGATACCCTTGGAAAAGTTGGGAAACAACTCCAGAGCTTCCAAATGCCAATCTAGTATCTCAGCCACAAATCAGGAAACCACAAAATCTCAGAAATGTTGGTTCTGCCAGGCAGATGTTCCTGGGTATAGTTTCTGAATATAATGTTGACACAAAGACATGCCTGCATTCACATGAGAGACTATATAGACCAGGCTAGGACTATTTGTTTAGTGGAAGACCTTTAAATGACTTTTAATAACCTCATGATGATGTAAAAGCACACCAGACTCAATGGAGAGATTCCCATGCACTGTCCTGCACCTGCTCCAGTTAGAGCACATTTGCTCTTTGCATTTCCCCTATGCTTCTCAGAAATAGTAGAAATACTCTAGCGCTAGCAGTTTATTTTTGCTGAGACATAAATACTGCTTTATAGCTGTTGGGTTTTTTTACATTTCCTTTGTAAATCTTCCCATTGCCATATTTATAAGAATAAAAAAGTAGGTGAAAGGCTGGAAAAGTTATAGCCTGCAGAGTTACAATGGTATTAGAGACATCCCAGTATGATTAAGAGAGAACTAGGAACATCCATTTGAATCAGTGGCATAACCCTCCTATACTAAGTCCTGCTTTGTTTTCAGCTTGTGCTGCTGATGCTGAAACAGAAATATCAATGAGAGTGTAAAAAAGGGGCCTGAATATCCATTTATATTCTTTGGAGTAAATACTGACATTTCTACACCTGATAGCATCTCCCAGGGCTGCCAGTTGCTTCCAAACCCTTTATCTACTCATTTCCTAATTCAGTCTCAGAAGTCAACCACATTTGTAACTCTATCTGGACATATTTATGTACAGGTTGATGTTTATTTCCTAAGAAGTAAAAATACCAAGGAATATAAACCCAAATATCCAACATGCCACTAACACTCTACAGGCTTTATTATCTATTTTGATATACTGCTGTGATTTGAGGCAGTCTCAGCATTTTCTCATTAAAAGTGTGAAGAGATGTTCTCAGGAGAAGGAAAAAAAAAAGGTCAGACCCTTTCCCTAGGGAAATGGAAACTAATTAGCAGAGTATTTGCCCAGAAATGACTGAAATGTACTGGAGAACTGAAATGATAGAAAGAGAGAAATCTTGTCATTGATAAATCCTCCTATTTCCCCTCTGCCATTCCAATTATTTCATTGGGTCACACACCCACAACTATTAATAACTTCAAAGAGTTGATTTTCAGGGAAACCTCCCATTTTAGCAGCACAGGTGTTATAATATGCATGCTGCCTTGTTTGACAGCCTGAGCTACCCTTACAAAGCCTGACACCCTTGTTTTCCACCCAAAGAGCCTTTGTGCCTGAGCAGCTCTCCTCAGATGTCACCACTAGCAGCAGCACAAGGCCATTTCCAGGAGAGCAGCTGCCAAGCTCCTCAACAAGAGCATGAGGAGCAGACAGGAGCTTACCACCTCCAGCAGCCTAAGGGATCTGGACCAGCTTGATGTGGCTAGGCTTTTGACAACTTGCAGACACCTAGGAAATGGTGTTTCAGTGGGTGCTAATTAGATTATCTCTTCTGGTTTGAATTTTCACCAACAAATTGCCTTGCAGATACCTTTCCCCCCATCTGTAAGCTTTCACTTGTTTTCTTGTGGTTTCCTCTATTTTTTTGCCCTAGATATTTAAGTGTACATCAGGTTTATGTCATGCTGAAGGGTACTTAAGAGCATACCCTTGAGATGCTGTTTTTCTCCACCATCTCCAAAAGGCTTTCCAGGATCAAAAAAAAAGAGTTGCTGACTTGCTACATCTCATGACTACTACATTTTCTACTAATCTTCTTATTTGGTTTCCCCAGCTGTCATCATACCTAATGGGATTTAATTCTCATAGTAACTTGCTTATCTTTGAAGTCAGTCTTGGCCCTTCATAAAAATCCTTTGTGTGCCAAAGCTTAAGGGAACCACTCTTTAGCATGCTCAGCTTTTGCAGCTCCTGCAGGCAACCTACCTAGTCCCAGCTAACCACTGTAGCTAGGATCATGTTATTGCTGCTCTGAGGATCAAACATGCTGGTCATCAGTCCAGCTTAGCTGGAAAGGTGAAATGCAAACAGTTTTGGTTACTGCTGACAGCCAGGATCTGTTTTGATCAAGCTCATTCTGATCTCACTCACTCTGAACAAATTCACTTATGTATCTCAGAATTCCTGACAAAAATCCACCACATTCAGATAGTATTTTTTTAGCATTATGGGGCCTTATTCTTGTTTTAGGGTAACACACCTGCTGTAGGACTAGAAAAACAGTTTGTTACATATATTTTCATTCTAAAATGCAGATTTGGTGTTGAAAGAGTTATTTATTTCTCAGTCTGGCTTACAACCAACCAGTTTCATGGCTGCTAATCAGCCTAGAGCAGCTGCCACCTTCAGAAGAACATGTGAGTGCCAGGATGTCTGCTGCTTGCTTTGTCATTTCCCAGTACAGCTCCATGGGCTGCCAAGTGCTTCCTCTCACATCTGAAGCTCATGCCTGAAGAACAGCAACATTCTGGAAGGGGTTGTGTAGAAAGAAGGTGTTTCATAGCATTTTTCCCTATTTATTCCAGCACCCAAGTTTTTTTCACCCCTGAACAGCCACAGCATCACCTGCAAGGCAGAAGCTGGAGAGGGATCCAGCACAAGGAAGGGAGAAGACCACCAGTGGAGATCTGCTCCAGGTGGTTTAAGAAGCCATATGGATTATTTTCACATGGGTCAAGTCTTGCTCTTGAGTTTAACCTGAACTATTTCTCACTCTAAGAAGCAGGAGCTGCTCAGATATTAAGTTGTCCACAGAGATACTTACTGGATTAGTTGATAGATGTGCAGCACGTGGTAGGTGTCAATCTTAGAGGTGTCATGCCATCAGTACAGGTTACAACCACCAAACACAGAGACCCTATGGAGGAAAACAGCAGCCTACTGCCATTTAAAACTAAAATTTCTGTAGAGCAGGCATTCCTTTCCACATCTCACAAATGTTTGAACCCATGAGGAAGAGGTAGAACTTATCTGGAACAGAGACTTTCATGCAACTTGGCCAGAGGACACTGTGAGTGCAACTTGTCTGCTTGGCTCAAGAGGATACTGATGATGAATTGGAAAGACACCAGCTGGGCACCTTTCTACTGCTTAGATTCACTAGGTAAACAAAATATATCCAGCAGGGTAAGAGGGAAGTGTCATATACATCTGCTATGTTCTTGCACTTATGACCACTGTTGGAGACAAAATGCCAGGCTAAGTGGACCTTTGGCCTGAGCAGCTACAATCACCTGATGTTCTGACATTAATTTATGATAATTATAATGGTAATTTTTAATTATTATTCAAATGTAAGGCATCTGAAAGGATTTTGCATACCTTGATGCTAATAATTATTAATAATGCCTAGTTAATCAACTTTAAAGATGACTTCAATAGGATTATTCATGACAGTACATGGACAAAACTTTTGGGTGTTTGCCACGTCTTCCATGCTTTTTAATGAGGAAAAAATAACCTTGTTTTATAAATGTGCATGACAGCAATAATCCTGAAGCTGCTTTGTTAAGGAGCCATAAAACACAGCTTTCTTTTCCACAGAAACAAAACTCACTCTTAGTCTAGCATGCTTTAGAATACAGGAAGTTTGTGTGCACAGAACTGAACCCAAAGTATTGTCATAGAGTCTCTTCAAACTGCCAAAACAAATCTCTCTTGAAACTGGAATCAAACTCCAGGTTGAGGAAAAAATGATGCAATTGCACATTAATAAGCTCATATCTATGTGGTCTGCTCCAGCACTTCCTATGTAACTTCCTAAGCATTTGTGTAGTTTCTACATCTTTACAAACTTTACAAAGGAAAAGTAGGGTTTTTAAGAGGGAAAATCTTCATTGTTAGAAATTTCTAAAATGAAAAAAGAGAAGATTGATAAAGTGACATAAATGATCTTTAGCTAAAGTAGTGTGCACAAGATTGTAGTCGTGGGAACCAGTCTTGTTCTACCCAGCTCTGCATGGGAAGCTGCCAGGGAGAGAAAAACCTGAGCAATGTTACAAATAAGTTCCTCACCCAGAGGTCCTAGGCTCTTCAAAGACACACTGGGGTCCTTTCTTTGCTGAAGCTCAAAAACACAGGGCATAGAGGGGGAAAATTGCAGCAAAAGCTTCACAGCTCTCCTCATCTCTGAGGTATTTTCCTCTTTCTTTTGTTTTCTACTTTGTTTTCTGTTTCTGCCAAAAAAACAAGGATCTTGTAGCTCCTAACCTGCTCTGTTACAGCTCTATCAGACTCCTCATTCCACCAAAAGGCCAGTGTGGGTCTAATTGGAGTGAGCAGCAAATCTCTGCAAAGGAGATTTCCTTGTTTCCTGGCAGAGTCTTGTGTTTCTGGAACACAGTTCAGCAGTTGGCCATGTGGATGCAGCTTAGCATTCACCTTGGGAATTCCACTATTTGCATGTATCTCTCCACAGGCTGATTTTGGCAAGGCAAACACATGTATTAGAACAAGAAGGAAAAAAAAACAACCACCAAGCAGTTCTAAAACACCTCTCCAGACTCTACAATAATCTGATTTGCAAGTTTTTGTCCCTACTCACAGATTTTCCACATGCTGGTAATCAATTCTTACAGTTCAGCTTTGAAAAGATGCAAGTGGCCTTTATTAATTCACTGTATTTCAATAGGATTTGGGGGTTATTTTTTTGAATAGTAGTTTTCTCCAATGTTTTAGTTTGCAAAACAGCAGCAGCTGCTAATAAATGTAGCCAGCTGATTAAAGGAAATTCTGTTCTTTGCACTCTTAGATCTCTAACCCTCTAGAGGCAAACAAGAACCATATTCAGAGGCCACATGCATTCTCTCTCCAAACAGAGCTCCCCAAGATACTGTTCCTTATTATCACAGACTCACAGAACTGTCAGGGTTGGAAGGGACCTTAAAGATCATCTAGCTTCCCCCCCCTGCCATGGGCAGGGACACCTGGCACTAGAGCAGCTTGCTCCCAGCCCCAGCCAGCCTGGCCTGCAACACTGCCAGGGCTGGGGCTGCCACCACCTCTCTGGGCAACCTGGCACAGTGGCTCAGCACCCTCCTGGGGAACAACTTCCTCCTAACATCCAACCTAAATCTCCCCTCCTCAAGCTTGTGTCCATTCCCCCTAGTCTTATTGCTGCATGACATCCTGAAAAGTCCTTCCCCAGCACTCTTGCAGCCTTCTCTTCTCCAGACTGAACAATCCCAACTGTCTCAGCCTGTATCACAGTATCACAGNATAGGAAAGTTGCTCCAGCCTCTGAGCATCCTCATGGCCCAGCTCTGGACACCTTCCAGCACCTCCAGATCTTTCTTGTAATGTGGTGCATTAGGGACAGCACTTTGGGTCATACAGGAGGTTAAGGTAGCAATGGCTTTCTGTTTACCATTTGTCATCAAAACAAATTGCTGCAAATACCCTAAAAGCATTTTATATAGAAAAGCATTTGAAGAGATTTGTATCCAGGCAACAGTTGTAAGCTTCTGGATGAATTGTCTCTTAGTCATTGCTTGTAAATTAGTTGCAGCTAATTTCTCTTAGAAAAGAGGCCTGCATAGGCCTGATAAAGGCAAGTGATTAAGGCACATTTTAGGAAAGCCAACAGTGCAAGTATTGTTTTACCAGCTTCTGACCCTGCTTCCCCTGTGGGTTATGAATCTGAGAAGGACCCTGGTGTGATTCTTAGCAGTGTTGCAAATTGTGGCCACTGCAGAGCTGCTGCTAAGGCTGCCTGTTCCTTTTCCCAGATGTAAATGCTGCCTATTATTTGCACTCCTAAGAATGATAATAGAAACAACAACAGGAGAAATTCTTAGACATCTGAGAAAATATGAGACTGAAGTTAATAAAAACTGCTCTTGACTCTATTCTCTTCCAATTTGAAATTGTCCAAGACAAAAACTTGGGCTAGAGTAAGTAAATCATTGTTAAATAATTGATTCTTATTTACTGCAAAGTGGACACAGCTATTTGAGAATGATCTGAACCTCACTCTATACCATTATTTATTAACAACAAAATGGCTTATTCATGCCAAGATTCTATGTCAGGATACCTTTCTTTTCTCTTTCATTTTCTCTTGTTCCTTTTCTCTTTTTCCTTCTTTTCTCTTTTTCCTTCTTTTCTCTTGTTCCTTTTCTCTTTTTCCTTTTCTCTTTTTCCTTTTCTCTTCTTTTTCCTTTTATCTTTTTCCTTTTCTCTTTTTCTTTTTGTCTTTTCCTTTTCTCTTTTTCCTTTTCTCTTTTTCTTTTTCTCTTTTTCCTTTTCTCTTTTCATTTTCCCTTTCCTTTTCCTGCTCCTTTTTCTTTTCCCTTTCCTTTTCCCTTTCCTTTTCCCCGCTCCTTCTCCTTCTCCTTCTCCTTCTCCTTCTCCTTCTCCTTCTCCTTCCCTTCCTCTTCTCAGTAGTTAGATAGTTGCTCTGTGCTGACCACTTGGCAAACCCCAGCTACTCAATGAAGGGACTAAATTAATCCTCGTGGGCTTTTTGCTTCAGGATTTCATTTATAAGAACTCAGTTTCTCCCCAGTATTCCATTAATGACATTATCCTGCTGCCTCTGAGTATGCTGCTGGAAATCAGCAAGGCTCCCTTGGCTGACAGGATAAAAAGCACACAAGCTACTTTGCAATTGATGCTGCTGATGCTGAGTAAAGTGGGAGAGCTTCCAGTTTATTTTCACTTTTTCTATATTTAAAGGATTCATCCAAGCACATCTGTGGGTTTCTAAATGCACTATCGTGTTGGAGGATGAGCCTGTTGCTAGGCTACTAACAATCAGCTTCCTTTTATATGTCTAAAAATACATTTAACTCCTGTTTTAACTCCCTCTGCATTCTAAAGCACACAGGATTATTGCAGAGCACCTGGAGGCTTCAGGAATATGAATGATTTATTCCCTAGTATACAACCCTGTTGTGAAGACTGTTCAGAATCTGGGATAAATCAGGAGTGCTCCTCTTTCCTAAATCAGATATGTTGTTCTTTTCTTGGCAATCATAAGAAACAGAGCTGGGAAAGGACTTTAAAGGTCATATTACTTATCTATCTACATAAGGCAGGATCAACTAAATAACTTCTGGCAGACATTTGTCAAACAGGAGTCTGGAAGTCTCTAGTGATGGAGATTCTTTGACTTCCCTAGGCAACCTAATCCCATGCCTAAATATCCCCACTAGAAGGTATTTCACCAATATCCAATCTAAATCTCCCTCACTGCTCTTTAAATTCATGACTGCTTTTATGAAATGCAATTCATGGGTGTTACCTGACTAGACATTGAAAAAACAGAGCCAACAACAGCAAAATTAGGTTTTCCAGACTACAAAAAGAGAGTTGTTTCCAATAAATAGAATAAAGGCAGCTGCTGCTCCTGGTTCAGACTGGGATGCAAGTCTCTATAATATTTTAAAAGGGGAAACTTCCATACATTCAGAATTCTGTCTCTGATTTCTTCTTTGCCTGATGGAAAGAAATCCCATAGAAGAGATCTGACAGGAGTTTGAGGGATTGTTGAGGGAGGTCAACATGGAGGTTGTACTGGAAATTTACACTCTCACTTGTCCAGATTGCTCCATATAAGTACAAGGGAGTAGAAGTGAACATACACTTAATTCCTTACAAAGTCAAGGCCTTGGCTTGTTGGCAGGAGAGCTGAATCCTTGATGATGGAAGTGGATAATGGATGGGATCCTAGAGTCCTGGATGAGAAGAAGAGCACTGTGAATAATCTGTCACAGTGAATAATGTGGTTTGAACAAATAATGGATATTTTGGCCTAGCTGCTGAACCAGAAGAGAAGAAACCCAGAAAATGAAGCCAAAATACATAAGTGATGGTTTCAATGAAGCCTGATGCCTTATAGATTTATATCTTCAGGGTAATCTCAAGCATGGATTCTCCACAGCCAATCTATCAGGTTACCAGAAGGATCTCTCTCCTCTGTCAAGCTAATGACTTCCATGAAGCATGGAAGATCCTATCCTGCTTTCAGGTTTGGCCAACCAGGAATTATTTCCATGAGAGACACAGCTAGTTCACATGCTTTGATCAGCAAGGCCTCCCAAATTAGTACTTAAATAAACTTCTTGTTCTGAAGTAAGCCATAAGCAGCATTATAAAAATGTCACAAAGAAATGGCATGGCATTTTCAAAGTCAGAATCAGAACCACAGTCTCAGAACACATTAAAAATGTTAAACTGAGCCCTTATTAAAAAAATAGTTACAAATATCAAACTAAAAAAGCAAACTAGCCAGAAAATGGCACTGTCTTGCTCTTGGCAGACTGTCTGCCCTGCCCTGGAAAATGACAAAAGAAAGAGAGCTCTTACAGTATCAGAAAACCTGAGAGAAGACAAAAAATACCAGAGAAAAGACCAATGTGTTGGAAGATTTCAAGAGGAAGATCCTTGGATATGACTTACTGAGTTGTAGGGGGTTTGCCTTTTTAATAGGGGCTGGATGTGCTGGCTTTTTCTCTGCTATTAACTCAAATCTGCAGAACAAGAGGTGGAAAAGGGAGCAATTTTTATGCCAGTGGTAGTTACCTCCCATGAGAACTCACCTTAACAATACTACAGAGGTTTGTTGGCACAAAGGAATGAGACCAAAGGCACTAGAATAACATATGGGGAAAACACTACCACAGTGACTGGAGAAACAGGGTGGGGGGAGAGATTGCATCAGTAAAGCTGAGCTAAGAAGGCACCTAGGGCAGCATAAAACACTGTTGTGTACTGAGCATCTTCAAAGCAGAGCAGCATTAGCAGAGAAAAGATTGGTTTTCACTTTCTTCTGTGAGAAAGTTTCACTCAACAGCACAAATACAGCCCTGGAATACAAATATAGTTAACAAACAGAGCTGAACCAAGTCTTTTCTTCTCTGATGGTTAAAAAAGCAAACAAGCAAAAAAGTAATAATAAATGAACTGGCTGGCATACATCTGTGCAGTGATGCAGATGAAATAGTGCCTATGAGAAGCAACTATTAATATTTATAAAGGATCTCAGCAGCAGGTGCCAAAGGATGAAGGGAATCTTCAGACAAATTCAGACTAGCAATAAAACAAGGGAGTGTTCTCAGAATGACAAGTTTGCATATGAAAGCAAAATGTATCAATTTACTGCAAGTTTTGTAAGAAATGTTCCTCCACAGTTCCAGTATTCCTGCACTGAGAGAGAGAAGATAGCTTTTAAATGAACTATTGCACTGAGATCTGACAGGCTTTGGTGCCTTGGGAAATCAGTGCTGGGCATCTGTAGTCAAGTCCTGCAAAATATATCAAGAAGTTCAACTGAAATGCAGTCAAAATGAGTCCACAGACAAAGCTTTCACAAGAAAAATTACTCTGGCAGTGAAAAAAAAAAAAGTAAAAAGAATTGTTTCCTCTTTCCTCCAGAACTGCTTCTTGTTACAGACACAGTTGCTGAGTGCTCAGATGAAAATCCCATAAGATAAGCAGCAGGGGGAATATTCTCCCCTATAAATTGCTCCATGCAGTAGATTTGCTATATAGATTTATAAAGTGAAAGTGCCTAAAAGCTTTTGCTGTGTGAAAGGCAGTGGGGGGAAAAAAATGTTCTGGTGTAAAAATCTGTAAAAGAGCAACAAAGGAAAGCAGCTAAGAGCAAAGCTGAAGAAAAGGTCACTATCACTGCCAGCAGCAGCCTGCACCCATGCTAATGCCTGACTATCCTTGAGTCTCAAGGGCCCTTTTAGTCATAAGAAACTCAGTTTGTTGTAAAAGGCCATCACTTGTGCTATACAAAACTTTCATTTCCATTTAAACTTGTCATACTAATAACAAGCCACAAGCCATGCATTGGCTTTTCACCTTGGAAACAAGCTAAGACCATTGACAGAACAATGTACTTTTGTCTAGCCTGATTTTTTTCCTGCCCTAACTGCTGTGTTCACACTCTCTGCTTCAGGTAACTATGTCTCTAGCAAAAAAACATAGTTCTCACTTTACTTTGTAGCCATATTTTATCCTAGCATATCTCCTCTTCCAGACACACACCTCAGGCTTCTCTGACTGTGCACATCATCATCACCATGCCCAGGCTTGGTGAATACAGCTCCAGGGAGGGCTCCATCCACACTCTTCCCAAGCGCTTTTTCCAAGCGCTGCTGGNTGTAGAGTTTTCCGAACGCACTCTATGCCTTTGCTAGCCTAGTGTCTATCTCTCCATCAATCTTACCATCCGAGGAGATGAGGCTGCCTAGGGAATTAAACTGTTGGACTAAGTTCTGGATCACCAATGTTGATATGAGGATGATGAAAAACTTCCTGAAATGCAGGTTGATGTAAAACTTCTGTTTTCTTTAAGCTAACTTCCATCCCCAAAAGCCGAGCAGTGGCTGCAAAGCAGGACGTTAAACACTGCAGAGCTACTTGTGTCTGGGCAACAAGGGCAGCGTCAGCAGCATAAAGCAGCTCCTGGACAAGATGCTTTATGGTCTTAGTATGGGCCTTCAAACACCTTAGGTTAAATAGGCTTCCATCAGTATGATGTTGTGCACAACTGAGCTAAGAAAGGGAGAATACTATTGAGGAGGTCAGAGCAGTGACAAACCCTATCAAATCTCATGCCTGGGAGGAATCTTACCAGACGTATTCAGAGATAGGTTTATGTAGAAGCCAAATTAAATCGATTAATATTACAAGAACTATTCAGTAATAAGGTTACTGTGACATGATCTTTCATTTGTAGAGATTTCAAGCAAAAATAAGTTTTTCTGTCTGCCTAAAATGACTGGGTTTGGTAGCACACAGGTGACATTGTTTCTGGAAGACCATGAACAATGCCTGAAACATCACAACAATACCAAAACCCAGACACAGATCCAGAAACTGAGATATTAATACTAGTAAGTGCTTATCTCAACAAATGGTAGGAGATAGGGGTTGTAACTGCAGTAGATGTAGACAGATGAGATTGATTTGTTTCCCTGTAAATGGTACACCTGAAATACTTGAAAAAGAAAAAAATATAATCCCACTCTATATTGTCAAGCACACCAGCAAACAGCAGCCAGTGCATTAACACCCAAAGGGATGAATGACTACATTAATGGCACAGTGACAGAAGCAAACTAACATCTTAGATTTTGGCAGATGCAATGCCAGAAAAGCAAGGAAATGTCTCTTCATTCTTGACAGGCTTGAGTGTGAGAAGATTTACACATCCTTTCAGGATGAAATACACTCAAATAGAGAAGCATTTGACACTAAAACTTAAGTTCCAGTTTCATTCATTTCATTTCTCTCACCTATAAAGGGCATTTTCAAAGAAAAGCACATCAATTCAGTTATGTGTGTCCTGTAAGTATCAGTCAATAAATCGTCCTGTGCCATGTGAGAATGGCCACTGCAGTCTCAGTGGTTTGGAATGGATCCTATTTGACCAGAAAGAATATCTCCAAATGAGGCTACAATAAATAGTATGTTAATAATGATGATTTGGCAATTTTTTCATTTAGTGAGATGGGAATATCCTGTGAAAATCTTTACAACAGCAACAATAATTGAACTAAATGTAAATGAAAGATCCAGAGCTGGTAACAGGAAAGATAAAAACTTAGGTAAAATACAAACATCACCAGAGGTAGAAAAGTCATTGGGCTGTGAATAGAGTCTTTGGAGGACTAAGCCACATTTGGCCAGATATTCTAGTAATGATGAGGATAATCTTGAGGCAAGCTGCCCAAAAATGCAAAAGAACATCTGACCTGCATATAGTCTCTTACGTCCAGTGACCTAAATTCTCTTCCACTCTACACAGACATGAACAGCAGACTGCAAGAATGCCAGGGCTTCAAACTCAAGTGGTTCCATGGCCTAGCATCAATCATATGTTAATCTGGATAATCATCATGCCCAGCATGTCACATCTATTGGTAGACAATGTAGAAGCTCTCATCTTCCTTGTGCCTGTAAGAGGGATTAAATTTAACGCCTGATTGCTGCTATTTTTTCTGAAACCTTTGTGTTAATCACTACACAGACAATCAGAGTTAAAAAACCCTTTCTCTTATTGTCTGATGATCAGCTTAATGCTTTAGGTATTGCATGCCAATCAAACTATGCCCTGAACATGGGAATTCCTCATGGATTTGCTCTATACTATTTGTCTTTCCAATATCTGAGTGTTGCATACATAGAAATGTATTTGCACAGCCTCCTGTTGAGATAGTGGGTGTTATCAGCCCTACTTTACAGATGTGGAGCTGTGGCACAAGAAGAACAAGACTAGAAACAGACACATTTTCAAAGCCTCATTTAAATTGCACTTGATTTTTCAGAGGAATTACCAGAATTTACTTTTTAAATTATCTGTATATGTTGTACCTATAAAATATACAACATGCTCCTTTTTATGCCATAGCATACAAAGAGGGAAAGATGCTTTTGCTCTTAAATTTTAGATGATATTTCAGATTATCTGGATTTAGACTTTCAAATGTAATGATATAAGAACTGAAACCTTGAGCTTAGCTGTAACAAGCTAGTGTAAAGAGCTGAATGCAGATCAGAAGTGTCTATAGTAGCCTGTGCTGCTGAGGAACACATGGTCACATTGGGTACTATTTGGAGTTTCCTACCAGTAGTATGTCTCATGGCTAAATATATCCAAACATATTTTATCCTCTGTTTCTCACTGTGCTGTAGTTGGGAAATACTTAAAAATAAACATAAGTGTTGAAAGATTGCCAGAGAGTTGTATGACTGCAGTGTTATCCTACAGAACTTCTGATGAGAGATAAGTCACACAAAGGACTGGTGAGGAAGTGAGATAAGTCTACAATGAAACATATTAATGTGTTACATCAAGAGCTGAAGCCTTGCATTTCATCTTATTTCCTATATACTATATATCCTATATCTAAACTTACTCAAGCTTTAGTCATTCAGTTTCTAGTTAAATATAAGAAATGCACTTTTTCAGCTATTTATTACGCAATACAGATATTCATGTCCTCTGAAGAGGGCTTTTTCACATATGGGAGGGTTTTACTGGGTCTTCTACTCTAAAACTGGTTAGGGATGTGACAATCAAGAGCACCTTTGGCTGCAGTAACCACAATGTGGACCCTGAGGGAAGTGAGAAAGGGAAGTAGCAGAGTACTCAGTGTGAGGGTATAGGAAAGATGAAGCCAGACTCTTCTTGAAGGTCCTCAGAGATAGGAGAAGTGGCAAGGGTCACAAGTTAAAAGCAGGCAAATTCTCAGCAGGTCGTAGTCAAACAGCAGAAGAGCTTGCCCGGGGCTTGTCTGCAGCCTCTGTCCTTGGTCCTGAGCAACCCGAGTCAGGTTGCACCTTGTCTGGGTGTGAAGCTGGACCAGATGACCTCCAGAGGTCCCTTCCAACCTACATGATCCTAAAAACTGTAAGTAAAGATCCTGGACTTTAGGAAAGCAGAGTAAGGCTTGTTCAGGATATTGTTAAGTTGATGCCCCTAAGAGATTGCTCTCACAAGTAGAAGAGCCCAGGGGATTTAGCTGATCTTCAGTGAGATCAGATCACTGAGTTTATCTGACTGAAAGCTAACACACACTCCTGAGGACTTCTGTTTGTTTGTCTTTTAATGAGCTCAGGTTTTGAACATGAATGCTAGGTCCAGCACAAGGCAGGAAAGGATACAGACAGCTAGGAATGAGTGAGAGATCATGGATGAGTTTTCTCAATATATTTCCCTGACCCAGCTCCTATCACCATCACTGTCAGCACAAAGAAGATTTTGGAGATGTAAGATCATGAAGAGCTGTGGAAAAGAAATGCTCTTCTCAACAGCAGCAACCCGTTGGACTAACTTGACAACCAAAGCTTAAGCATTGGTGTTCATTATTTACCTTACTGTCCTACTTAAGTTTCATCTGAGATCAAGACCTCACTGTACTAGATGTTGTACCTACCTAAAAATGATAATCCTAGTTTCAAAATAGCTATGAGAGATGAGAGGTGGAAGAAAGTGATTGTTCTCCATTCACAAAAGGGAAACTGAGGAAGCACTAAGTGATGAATGATACTTGTTTTTAACATTCTAAGGGGTGAGGATGCTCAGTTCCCATCCATTTTAATAGAAGCTGAGTATTCAAAGACATGAAAAAAAGCTCTGTAAGTCCTACCATGAAAGGATTCCCAAAAGCCTTGCTGGAATTTAATGTATCTTCTTTTTTATAAGCATTTAAAGTAGCACATGTATTTATGCTTAAGTCTGTAAATGTTTGGGTACTCTCTGGCTTTCAACTCGAAGCCAGCTCAGCACCTCTTTGCCTGAGCTGGATTTATTTGTGCTGCTCTGTAGACTATCACATAATCCACTTACAGGACAGTGTGTAAATCTTTTGGGTAATATACAAGCTGAACAGTTTTTCCTTATTTAGTTCCCCAGACATGGGCCCTGTCAAGTGCTCAGCTTGCTCTACTGACGGAATTTTCTACATGTCATGCTCAGCTGGTTTAGGTTTGTAGGACACCACAGGCAAGTTTTCCATGCTGCTTGGAGTGCCAATGGTCCCTAGGAAATTTCCCCTTTGTAGGGTTTTGTCATTGTCCAAATTACCAGCATAGGCAGACTCCAGACTACACAGTCACCCAGTAGCCACAGGTTTGGCCACTCTAGTCTCTTCTCTGACCACCCCAGAAATACAGGATGCCAAAACTGTCCCCCAGCCAGCCAGACTGTCCTTCACACATCTATGCATATATAGGAGACTTAAAGTAGACACATAAGTAATAGACTTGAAATCACTAGGAAGTTTGCCACCTATTTTGGCTATCCAATCACTCAGTTTCACCCTTTCAGTCAAGCCTGCAACTCCTAAAGGACATTTCTGCTTGGAATAGGATCCTCATCTGTGTTCACACAAATCCCTGTGAAGATTTCACATAACATTGGCAGTGAAATGAAGTAAGCATCTTCCTGATATGTGCTGTAGCTTAACTGAGAGAGAAGAGGAAGGTGACAGACTAAGAAAAGAGAAAAGGTAGAAGAGCTCTCTGGAGATGTTTTGGGCTTAGGAGCTAAGACAAGTGAGAATTAGAAGGGAAGACAAGAATATGGTAAAATGCACTCAAAAACCAAGACAGAGGAAAGAAGTTGATTGTATCTAGGCTGACTTTAAGCCACTTATTAGTCTAAGAAGACTGTTCATTTAATTGACATTCAATAAGACAAGTGTGGCATGCTTAATGAAAATAGGGATGATATATTGGCACTTTTATTTAACAACTAGTATCTTTGACGTAGGCTGGCTTGTTAGGATATTAAAATTAGAACTGAGACAACCTTATAAGCTTCACACTCTTAAATCTTGCAGCAGTTCCCATTTAAGGACTCTTTATAAAAGAATTAATGTTGTTGCCATATGACAGAGTTCTTAGAATAAGCAACTACCATTCTTTTCCAAAGAGACATATACAAAAATAATGAGGAAGTGCACTCCCTCATATCCTTTGTACAATTCCTTTTTATTTTTCATGATCCTCATATTCCCATCTTCATTTCAAACAAACTCACCCTCTTTCCCCCATCTCATTTCTTTCTTTTCCTAACCATTTCAGTCCCACTATTTTCATAATCAGGAAGACAAACACGTGCAGCTTTAAGAATAAGACTGTAGTATAACTGATTCATATTTTAAATTACACATGTAATTAATCTCTGTTCTTCAATAAACAAGCTGTTCTTTTAAAGGCTTACACTTCAAAGCCTGCATCTTGCTAAGATTGCATATATCTTGGCCTCTTCTTTTAATCACCCAACTATGAGTACTAAAATACTAAATACAAATGTGCAAGCAGAAAAACCTCAGACAGTAACAAAAAAAGGCACATAAGCAGCTTTGAATTTCATCTGCCAAGGAGCAAATTGCAAACTTGAAAAGTTATTACATTGTCTGTAGATGTTCTCAAGGGGATAGGATAAAATTAGTCTAAATGCTCCTGTAATTGAGTCATACAAATTGGCACTGTTCACTGACCCTCAAACCTATATTTTCATCTCCCTCTTACAATGTGCTGCTCCACAGCAGAAAGTTTGCTTAGTAACTGCCTATATTCTACACTCTATGCTTCCTTAAATGTATATGCTTGGTACTGAAGCAGGCTGCAAATGTGCCACTGGATTAGACAGCAACTGAACAACTGGCAGCACACACGACCACTGGGCTAATGTTGCATAGCATGGAAATTATTCACAAACAGAGCTCTGCATGTGACACATTAAGATGTTTGTCAATATTGTTTTAAAGACTACCCAGGGAGAACTAGTCCCATTTTCTCCAGAGACCATAAAGGAAAACACAAGTTTTTCACGTGATGCAGCTTTTGGCCAAACCAGATTGCTGTGATAAACTTGTTGTTTGTAGGGAGGTTGTAGGACTGAGCAATAATCATGTTTGCACTTGCCTGTATTTTTATCCTTGTAGTAAGTGGTCTAGTCCTAAACTGCCTAGGATATGAAGAGTCTTTTTAAGTACTTTCTCTTGTAAATTTATGTTAAATGGAGACTTTGCTTGGATGTCTGAAGGTGCATATGCACTTAGTTTCAAATCTCAGTTGCTCTAACCAAGCCAATCTTCTGATTTATCTTGTTCACCACATGTGATACACTAAGCACTTTCATCTCTGGGGAGTCATTCATATTCTAAGTGTGCAGCACACCTAGGGGAACACAATTGTTATTGGGTTTGTATGGCAAGGTTTTGGTAGCAGGAGTGCAAGAAGTAACAAAGGATATGCTTGTGTTAGTGCCTCCAATATGGACATTATCACCTCCAGTATCACCTGAGACAGCTTTTGATCACTTTGCCTGTTTGTGTGCATATGGTCATGGGCAGACAACCTTGGGAACAACACATGTGGTCCAGTTCTCACCTGTTGTCATCACTGTTACAACCTAAGTACACACAATATGCTTCAGTGCATGTGCAGTCTCAATGCACTCTGAGGAGCTTTTATATGACATCTTACTCCTATTTGATCTTCCACATCCTCATCAGGGAGCCTTTGGCAGGGAAATTTCCCCAAGACACTGGGGATGCTAGGCATGCTCCATCCACGTAGAGCAGCCCTCTGACAGCTCCATGCCATTAATTAGTGTATTAAGCACATGTATGTCAGCAGTCAGGCACTTTTGGAGCTCTAAGTGTTGGACTTTCCATCGTATCATTCCTTTCATACAGTTTACATGTAAGTGTCATACAATCCAATATTACTCCTCTGTGGAAACACAAATGAAGCCCAAATGCTACAGTGGAGTTTTAAATCTCTTCTTTTAAAGCAAATGCATTAAACTCCAGGTTTTATGCACACATATTTTCTGTGAACAGATAGTTGCAGCTGAACACATACCATCTCAGAACATGAGATTGCATCAGTCTTGTCTACAAGGTTTAGGAATATGAATCATATTGCCAGCAAAGTGGAATTTGTATTAAATATATCAGGAAGCAGTGTGTTCACATCATGACTGTGCCTGCCAGGAGGCTTGTATTCTCTGTGATGAAGTACAATTTTTCCCATCAGTAAGTCAAAAGCTGGAGTCACTCAGCATCAAATCATTGGAGGCCAGACATCCATTAACACGTTTGAAGACATGGGCAAACTTTTCCAATATATTGTGATAGCTAGCAGATAATTTATTCCTAGTATCTCTCCAAAGGTGCTGATAAAGATAACTGAGCTCAAGAATAAGCTAAGGAATACAAACCCAGCATCTTAAAGCAACAATTTTAGTTTAATATATACACAACTAAACATACAAACATGAAGCAAATTTTGAATGTTTTGTGTCCAAAATTGTCTTTGGGTGGCTTCATGGAATTCCATGCACAGAACAATAATCTTGGAACCAAAGAACATATCCTTTTAGCTAAATAAAATAACACCAGAGATAAAGGTTGCATTTGTGATTGAAATCATGCCTTTTATATATCAAAATATACTGTAAAGAATGCAACACATGTTGGGATTTTCCTTTCATTCTACAAGGAGTTTGGGTTTTTCTGTAATAAATCTATAAAGTATTGATAGATTACATTGTTTCTTCTTGTCTGTACTGTGAAACAAACTAGTAATTTTTGAGAAAGAACCAAAATGTTTGTTTCATACCCCTATCTGGTCTAACTATACAGGGCATAGGAATCACAGAACATTCAGTCACACCAGCACACATTAACCTGAAACCTAAGCATTGTACAGCAGCACTTCTCACAGTCCAATCACTATTTAGTTTAAATCAGTATTTCTTTGGGTACAATTTAAAAAACCAACACAAACCACACTTTTATATCTTTCCCATTCAAATTTGAGATTGCTAGCACTCCTGAAAATGAAATGTGAATAGCACTGATGAAATGTAGTATAAGTAAACAGATGATAAGCAAGTATCACCAAGAAGCTCTGTGAATGCAGCTCTAATCTCACCTGAAAAAGCCTTGCTGATATTCCTTCCCTACTCCTCTGGTTACATTTCAGACACTGAAGGGGGAATAAATAGCTACCTGTATAAAACAGTCACAAACTAGCAAGCAAATTGCATTCTGAGAGAAAGACAGGCAGATTTATTTTTACCACAAAGGGGAATTAATTGAACTTGAGCCTGAAGGGCTCCTAAGCACACTCTGTCAATAAATTGCATGCTAGAACAAATAGGTCTGAACACCCAAAGAAAACACCCATTTTTATTTAAGGTATGTGTGGGACTTTCAGTTAACTGCTTGCACATCAGGGAATGCATGGAACAGCAAATTCCAATGGAGTGAAGCCTCAAATCTGGACTGTTACTCTGCTTCTGCTACCTGTACTCCTTTGACACTGAAGCAGGTGTTCAGAGTCACAAGGACACTGAATTTAGGGGTTTGAATTATATTAAGCTGCTTGGCATTTTATAAAGGAGTTTACAAGGAGTTAATTTAAAATAGATATTAATAATAGCTGGCAAAGTATTTTTCTGACTTGCAGCTGTCTTCTCAAGATTTGCCACTGTCCCTCAAGCACATCAGAATGATGTCATGGTTCAATTTGGGAACATATTCAAGTCTAATTATGTCAGATTCCTTCCTAATTGTGTTTCAATTTATTGTACCAGCTGGTTGTGAAATTTTCCTACTCAGAATCACAGAAGAGAAAGCACTTTAGGACACAAAATACCTCAGTCTTTACAAGAAAGTGGTGATGGAAGTACTGAGTCAGGCTTTTACACAACACAGAAACCTCCTGTCTATGCAACAGAACTGCAGAAGGAACAGAGTTATACAACAAAAGCCAATTTTCCAGCTTCCTTATCCACAAAACAAGGACTATGTGAACACAGCAAACCTAACAAAGCACCAAAAAGCACTCAAGATTCATGCAGCAGTAGTGTTTTCCTCAGGGTCTCTGTCTGTGAGATGAATGCTCCCCGTGATCCCCGAGTCCTCTTGAGTCGAGCTGGTGTCCAGCTGTTTGCTTGTGCAATAGGGAATGTGGCCACAGAAATACATGTAAATCCAGGGGTTGGTGCAACTATTTAAATTGCCAAGCAGCATGATAATGGTGAATGCTGAACCTAGAAGGGAATAGGTAAAGGACTAACAGAGTAAATAAAGCACTTGTGTAAATAAGTCATGTTTTCACAGTCTGCTGCTTTCTAGTGTACCTCTTCATATATTAAAGTTAATCTAATAGTAGGAGATTCTCATTTATTTAGGGCAATTTGTAATTGTTGAAGGTATGAAGCCCACTATACTGTATGCAGTAGTTCCATATAGCTCTTTTTTTTTGATGCTATACAGATATAGAACAATACAGTTAAAGATTTTGATATAAAAGAATATAAATTGATATAAATGTATGTAGAATAAGATTCAAATTCACACTGACAGGAAGAATTCTTAAAACAAAGATCAGAGGATTTCAGCCAGAGCTATTATCTTTTTTCCCCTTTGGTTTATCTCTTTGAGTTTAGAATAGGTGAGCTTAAATAAAGTCCCAGGCAGACTGAGCCTTTCACAAAGAGGCAATACTGTGAGTTTGACAAGATTAATCTTGTTCACAACGTGGTGTTTTTTGATAGCTCTCCTAGGTTTGCTTTTTTGATTCATAAACAGCTGCTTCACAGCTTCTTATTGTTTCATAGTGTGCTACAGAGATTGCATCAGTATTATTTCAATATCAAAAAAAAAATCAGATCTCTCATAAAATCAATGTTCCAGTCCCCAGATAGAAACTACTTAATTACTTTGAAGAGGTAATTACTCCTTTTCATCTCAAGAACCCCAAATACTGCTTCTATAATACCTAAAACCTCTAGAAGTCTAACCCCTTGCTGGAGCAGATGATACTTTCACTGTGTTGTACATTAATCTTTCAATCATTAATCACTCCAAACAGAAATACAAAATACACACTTAGATGATGTTTTGGTCACATACCACACAAAGTTTTATCTACCTAATTAAATACAGCAGATAATCAACCTAGGAATTTCTTCTTAATCATACTCAAATGATCCCATGTAACTTTTAAAGGAAAGCAAAGTGCAAACAGAAAAGAACCCAGCAGGGCACTAACCTGCTATGAAGTTAGGAAATGAGGATGGAGAGTATCTTACCTTCAGTCATGACACTGGGGAACCACACAGACCACAGCTGTGCAATGAAGAAAGGTGACCAACAGAGAACATATGCAACAACTGTCACCACTGTCATTTTTACAGTCTTGATCATAGCCTTTGAAATACAGTTCACACTGCTTGCTCTGGATGGCAGGACTTGCTTCTGGTTTGTTAATTCGTATTCATTCTGTTTTTTCACACGTATGTTTCTTTTGATTATTTTGCAAATCTTTACCTGGCACATGATAAGGATGACTGAGGGGATGAAGAATATAACTACAAAAATCCAAGTCACATATGCCTTTGGGCCCCATGGCTGAATAAATTCACCCCAGCATTCAAAGATACCTGGAGATATTTCAGTCTTAGAAAAGATAAATACCTGTGGTAGGCTAAGAATCAGTGATATAGACCAGCTGGTGCAAATGGGGATGTTCCAGAGAGCTCTCTTCTTTTGGAAAGTGACCATAGGGTAGCAAACTGCTTGATATCTGTCCACTGTCATGACCACTATCATATAAGTAGAGGCAAACATGCCTAGCAACTGGAGATACTTGATAATTCTGCACAAGAAATCTGGCCCTATGAAAACATCTGTAATATCCCATATGAGTTGAGGCAGCACTTGAAAAAATGCCACCACTAAGTCAGCAAAGCTGAGGTGAAGCATGAACACATACATCCTAGAGAGCTTCTTTCTTCTTCGCCACAGCACCAGTATGAGAATAAAATTGCCCACGGACGCTGTCAGAAATATGACCCCCAGTACAGCAATCTCTACTTGAGCTAATTGCTCATCTCTTTCTGGTCTTCCAACAGGATCTGACTGATTTGTCAAACTCAGGAACCTGTGAGGAGGAGGAGGAGGAGGAGGAGGACTCTCGGTCTGATGTGTGTTATCCTGCATAGGAAATGAAAAATTCTCCATAGTGCACAGAAGCTACTCACAGGAGCTGCTACTTGCAACTCAGGTTGACAGCTGTGAAGTACTGGCTAGCAAACACACCAGCTCAGGCTCAGCTTTCAGGATGTCTTCAAGCAAATCTCCTGCTTGTGAGAACTAAAGCAGTGGGGACCTGGATCTTGCTAAAATTCTGTCTCTTGCTGGCGTGCAAAAAGGCTTTATATAGGCTCCCAGCAGACAGAGCCTTATGTAACTGCAGAGCCCTCGGGCAGGCTGCAGGGACTGCAGCCAATGGCAGCCTGAGCCACACAATTGGGAGAAACAGAGAAATAAAAGGCAAACTTCAGAAGCTCAACGTAATTCAATTACTCACTTCAGTCACAACTCAAACTTGGAAAGAGCTGTGGCTAAAAGCAGCCTGCACTGATCTGACTCGGGAGAGTTCCTGCACATATTTTTGTACACAACTCTCCAGAAGAGCGAAGCAGGAGGAATGTTTATATAGAGATGGAAAGTTGGGGCCCTGAGTTCAGGAGCATCAGAACTGCAATTCTCTAGGCTCCTGGGGCATGACCACATCCTAAATGCAGCAAAGAAATGCATTTTTCCATTGCTTTTTTTTTTTCTTCCTTCTCTTTTTTTAAAGTCACCTGATTCTTAAAAAAGAAAAAAAATATTTGCCCTAAAAATAATCTTTTTATCTCAGGAGGAGGTCAAGACTTACAGGGTTTTTTTCTCAGCAAAATGAAAAACAACATATGTGAAATAAATTACTTTTTATGGGACTGGGAGTCTACTGAGAATTTAATAGAAAAATAAGTGAAAATTCACTGGGAAATCTGAGGGAAAGGTCTCTACAATGAAACAATTTCTGAGGGTCTTTATTCTATTATAGACCTAAAGGCTGGGAGGTCATTTTTCAATAGCCTAATCCTCTATATTTTTGTGGAGTAAGTTGTATTATGACCACAAGAGCTTCATGGTTCTTTGACCTGCCAGTACGACTTTGCTAAGAATAGCAATTCTGAGTTCATTTCATTTGCTCCCCCTCCTAGTCACAAAAGAGAGATTCAATAAAATTAATCAATTTAATATGAAAGATAACATATTTTTGCATGCAATCATGGTTAAAGCTAAAGCACTCATATCCTTTTGGTCCCAGTCAGGAGACTGGTAATATTAAGGCTTTTCGAAGAGAAAACCAATCAAGTTAAAAGTATGTCCATGCTGCATGTATATTATATAATACTGCACCTACACTGATTGCTCACTCACATCATGACTATGTTATAAAACCAGCTCAGGAATCTTCAGGAATCTCACAGACACAAAATCACACAATCACAGAACCATTAGGGTTGGAAGAGACCTCTAAGCTCATCAAGTCCAACCACACCTATCACTAGTTTACCACTAACCCATGGCCCTAAGGAGAGCATCTAAATGTTCCTCAAAGCCCTCCAGGGATGGTGACTCCAGCAGCTCCCTGGGCAGCCTGGGCCCAGACTTAACAACCCTTTCAGTAAAGAAATTTCACTCTACCATCTCTTTGGCACTGAATGTTTTCATCTATCTACAGACAGGGGAAGGGCAAAATTCATGAACAGGATGCTGAGGTAGACCAAGAGGGTTTATAAAACCAGTGTGATCTCTTTTCTCTCCTTCTTTCCCCTTCCATCTCACCATGGGACTGATGTTACTACCTCAAGCAAGAGTCAGACCATGAGAACAGACAAGCTGAACAATCTCAGGAAACTTTGCCACCCCCAGCAGCTATAAATCTCCATAATCCAGATTTGGCTGAACATTGCTGCAGCTGCCTGAGCTTACAACAGCTTTTCTCTAAGACCATGTTGCAAAGAGTTCGAAACACAACAACTTCTCATCTAACATAGTTGATTTTTTTTTTCCTAAATGGAAGCCTATTTATAGGAAACTTGGATACGTGAAGTTATTTCCTTTTAGTTTTCCTCCCAGTTTGGAATCTATCTTGATCAGTGGAAAACAGCATGGCAAGACCATAAGGGAACAAATGGATTTAGTACCTTGAGTACTGCTCAAGGATTCAGCACATGCTTATGGTTTGTGTGCATGTGTGCAGATGCTGCTCTCCTGCCTTTCACTTTGCATGAAACTATGTTCACTTCCCAGTTGAGTAACTGTGTGTTTAAAGGAAGGGGATGTAGCTTTTAGTAAGATTAAGGGCTACATAACAACAAATCCAGATTCATACCCTTAAAACATAGGGCTGCAGCTTATCAAACTACTATAATGACTGTTAGGCAATCATTTTGGAAGAAAACTCTCCTAAATTAAGTGCATCCTTCAATAAGAACTAGCCACAGGCATTAAAATAGAGAAAAAAACAAACAAGAAGTATGGGTCCCCTGTGACTTGTAACTCAGTATGTCCCAGATCTCTCCATAAACCAGTACCCAACTACGTACATTACTACGTGCTTCTCTAATTCCTCAGAAGATTATGTCTGAAAGAATAACTTTTGAACCTGTTTCACTAAAAGCTTTCTTAATGCCCAGTCTTGACCTCATTCTTTGGGTGTATTCCTCAACTCACAGACCTTACTGACAACTTTGGGAGTTGGACTTGATGATCCTTGTGGATCCCTTCCAACTCTGATTGTTCTATGATTCTATGATCAGTGAGTGAGAGCCCCACTGGGCCCAAAGCCTAGAACTGGTTTGCTTAACTCATGTGCTTGAGTTCTAGTGGTAGAATTATCTTCCACAGCTTGGAAACCATTCTCTAAATCATGTCTTTTTCCCATTCCTGCTGTAAAATTTTGTGCAACTTTAATAATGTTTACCCATTCAGTACTGAGCTTCTACTAGCACAGCTCTCATCAGGCCACTTTAAGTTGAGCTAGAAATAAATCATTACAAATCGGGTACATAGGCTTCTGCCAAAAGATATCTTTTTCATTTGCAGCATTCCAGACAGTTTGGATTCTCTCTTAAGACACTAAAAGGCCTGCCAGCCCACCTGCCACCCAGGGCCATGCAAAACAACTAAGAAGCCACACCAAGGCTGGCCAGAGCAAAGAAAAAAAGGAGAAATAATGTGTAACTTCAGAAGGAACTGTGATAGACTGGTTTTGAATAAGAATGACAAAGTACTTTTTCCACAGATGACAATTTATAAACAAAGCTTTATGATAAAGGGAGAAAGGCTACGATGGAACCTAGTGTAATACCTCAAAATCTAGTGCAAATATCAGACATATTTCAATGCTTTAATTAAAAGACAAAGTAAATAGCAATGACTCACTTTCTCTGACAAGCTTGAATAAGCAATTGCAAACAATGTGGACAGTGAATCAACTACAGTGGACCTAAAGAGCTCCTTCCACTCATGCTAAGAACTCAGTCTGGCACTCGCACAATCAACCAGATTACTCTCAACCAGAAGCTGCAGTAACAAAATTCACATCTATCAGCTCTTGAACACTGAAGGATACCAGAATGACTATTATAGTAATCACAGAGGGCTGAAAAGGAATTGTAACATGACCTCTATCATCAGCCTGAACTTCAAATTCTAAGTAATCAACTGCATTATTCATAAATACTATGTAATTATTTCATTAGTACATTCTTAAAAAGAGTGTAATCAGATTTCTAGAATGCCCAAAAGCTCTGATCAAGGCCAGAGACCACTAACTGTGAGCTGTGGAGGCACAGAAAATCAAGGCTACCTGTGTAAAGGACTTCAGGTACCAATTTCCTGAGCAATATCTAAATGTCTGATTTAGGGATCTAAGTACTTTTACACTGTACAGGAAGCAGGAAACTGCCTGGACTTAGCAAAGCAGTAAAATGAACAGAGGAGGGTGTAGCTAAATCCCAGATCCAGAGTCTAATCTAGAGCCAGGTACCTTTACCCATTCAGAATGCAGAGCCTGTAACTCCAAAGGTGCCTGACAACCATTCCTGCATGGAACAGTCTGGGACTTGTCCTGTTCTTTCAACTGGGGTGAGAAAACAGAGGCCCCTGGGTGGGGAGAGGAGGAAGAGCAGGACTAGGAGGGAAGAGGAACAGGAACAAGGTCTATATATACATTTTATACCAAAAGCTACTGCATAATAGGTATCATCTGAGGAACCAAGACTAGAGGCTATGGCCAACCTCAAAATATTCACTGGCTGCTAGGTGAACCAAATACATGATATTTAGTGAAAGAATTTGTAATATCCTATGATGGTTTTCCTTTGGCAAGGGAAAAAAACTGAAGGGAAATTACTGAGATAAAAGTCAATAAGAAAATAAGATAGAAATGTTCCACTTGATTATTTGCAGTAGTTGTGCCAAAAAACACAGCCAAACAAAAGGCTGCAGAAAGTATCCATGCTATCATAAGCATGCTATTTGGTGTTTGTGTCCAATGGTCTTCACTCTGCTCGTTTTGAGAACTTGCAGTGAATGTTCATTCAAGTTGCAGATGAATTTTTCACCATTCTCTCTGAAAACGAGGAAGTGTTTTCCCATTTTTGCCTGCCATCTAGTGTTAAGAGGCAGAATCCTTTCTGCATTTACAGAGCTTAAAATACCTGGGAACACTGCAGAGCTTCTGCCTTTGTCATATCATGTTGAGAGTGTAAGAAAATAGAAAATATAAATGAACAGAGTTAACTCACTTGTAACATGGTATTCACAATACTTTAGTTATAACATGAGAAAAATCACATACATCAAAGAACTCTCCATCTGTAATTGATTTTAAAAGCCATGTATAAACATATACCTTGAGAAAACATTCTGAAAGCATTTCATATTTTATAATTACATTAGAGGGGTAGTGCTCACTAAAATCAAACTATTTGGAGTGTTATCCTAAATTGGAAACTATCAGATTTTAAAGGACCACTCAGAGTCTGAGTATTGGATATGCAACCTAATAGAGATGAACAAAAACCCCATCAACAATCACAACAAATTCTACCCTAGACTTCCCATGGAAAATATCCAAATGAAAGTATTTTTAAAACACTTAATGTACATCTGATTAAAATTAAAATAGATCTCAAATTGAGATAAATGAGATCATTTTCATGGCAGCATGAAGTTTAACATGGTCAAACTTCCTTCTTACTGCAGTTGTAGGTCTTGTTTTGCCTAACCCTATTTTGTGGTAAAGAATGCAAGTTGGGTTGTTTAAAGACAGCTCAGACTGTGGCTTCAGGTGGGTCCCTGCTTCTCAAGTCATCTGATGAGATCCAATTCAGTTCACCACATTGCCAAGCAAACAAGTCCTGGGGTTTGCACATGAGCAGACAGAGCTGAGGAAGCTGCTTAAGCTAACACTGCTACCACAGTTCTAAACTTCTCAGTGTGCTGTGCTGCTTTTGTAACAGTAATTGGCTTTTACCTGATGAAACTCATACAAGAGGCAACAAAAGTTCCCTGTGTAACTGCATTTAGGGCACACAGCACCACTGAGCTATTTGCTTTAAAAATGAACTTAACCATGCATAGTGAAACCCCATGATACACTAAAGAATAGTGCACAAGTCTTAAAAACAGTTGCCCAGAGTAAACTACCACTAGATAATGCACCTTGATGTTTAGTCATCCACAGAAAAGGCAGGCAGGGCATACCTGCAGAACAGGCCATTGTAATCCACAAAGCAGCAACTCTGAAAGTATTTTGGAGGAAACAGATGAGCACTTGGGTCTGAGCCACCACTGCCCTCTGCTAAAGGTTCCTAGACATTAAGTGACTCATGAGCTATTTGTGGCCACTGAAGAGGTGATACTGGAATACTTCCTTCAGATTTTGCCTTTGTAGTATTAAAAGAGCTGAAGCATGACTTGCACTGGGAGATGTAGACAGTTCAATCTGTTCAATTCTTTTTAATAAGTGTGTGATAATAATTACAAGTAATGGATATAGATTTTCCTTTGGGGAAGAAAATATCAGGTAAGGAAATTAATTCCACTGTTTAATTCGTGAAAAGAAATAGGAGCAGATGATGGGAATCTGAAAGTACAAATGACACATTATCCCCTATCCTTCAAGGCAAGGCATTCATTAGCCTACCGAGGCCACACAGCGCATTCACCATCATCACCGTAAGTTTAGGAAACGTCATGAAAACTGTGTTTCAGGCAGGCCAGGAAGGCAGGAAGCTCACAGGCCAGCTGCTACATGCCTGGCTGGGTAAGATGAAGGTGTCCCTTAAAATTATCAAACCTATGGAAAACACTGTATTTGTGATCCTTCTCGCAGGATGAAGCGAGAAATGCGCCGGGATACGCCCGCGGCGCTGTTACCGAGCGGCCACTGAGGACCCAGTTCGGGCAGAGGACCTCCTCCTCCTCCCAGCTCCTCCAGGAAGGCGACACTACGAGCCAGGCACCGCCAGCAGCGTCACACAGCACCGGTTCCACTCTCATCCATCGGATACAGAGCACCGGCCGGCCCCACCGCTCCGCCTCAGCCTCCCTGAGACGACACGCGCCCGGCCCGTGGCGCTCCGCACGTCCTCCCCTCCAGCCGCGGCCCACACGCACGCGCACCAGCCACCACCGCCGCGACCTTGACCTTGTCCCGCCCAGCTCCACCCCTCCCTGGGCCGCACACCCTGCGCGTCACTGCCTCCCGTCATGCCGCTCTACCCCCGCCCCGCGGCGGCCGGTGAGGCGGTGCGGGGCCTCAGCTGTTTCCGGCGTGCCTAGGCCGCAGCGCAGGCGCAGTTGGCGCGGTCCCTACCTTACTGCCCCGCACAGCTGTCGTCGTTGTTATTGTCGCTAGCGCGCCGTCCCCCTGCCCGCTCCGCCGGGGTGGCACCGCGGTGGGCCGCTGCCCCGAGGGCGGCAGGCTCTGCCTAGCGCTTCGGCGGTGGCCTCAGGGAGCGGGGGGGGACGCGGGAGCTGTTGTCGAGCAGGTACCAGCGGCCGCCGCCGGGGTGGGCCGCGTCGCTCTGGGGGATGTCTGAGGAGGGAGGGCGCGGGGAGCGCGTGCCGGGCACGCGGGACTCGCGTGCGTGACGCAGGGTTCGATGTGGGGGCGCGTGACACGGGGCCGCCGCTGCTGCCGGGCAGGGCCTGAGGGCGTGTAGGGACAGAGCAGGACGGGGATGGGATTTGCTGCTTGTTTACGCGGCTGCTCTCGAAACCTTTTCTGCGAAATGGCGCAAGGCATGAAGTCAAAACATACTCCCCCTCCCGGGGCAGGAGGCGACCGCGCACCTATATAGCAGCCCGCCCTCGGCCTTGGCCTGCAGCCCGGCTGCACGGCGGCAGAGAGCCAGTGAGTGTGGGACAGGCACAGCGTAGGTTGAAGGAACTGCTGAGGAAACTGTGAGTAAGGATGCTGCTGCCTGCGGAGATATCGCCTCAGCTCTCACTTCGGCGTCGGCCTGCGCAGGTGTTAGCTTGCATGACCTCCTCAGGCACCTGGGACAGGAGAGAGAGAAGTCTGAGCTTGCTGTTGAGGCAATAATGGGTTTACACCTATGGTTTCAGTGTAGCTCTTGTATGTTGTGTAAAAATCTGATCCTCCCCAGAAACATCTCTCTGCATGTAAGGGTTATCTGCTCCTTGTAGCTCTTAGGACAGGAATGTTTTGTTGAACCTGGGGCTTGGTACTGAAGCTTTGCTCAAAGGATTGATCTCATTCCTCCCCTGGGAAGAATTCTGCAGAGTGGTGAGAATACAATGACAGTTTCTAAAATATAATAACAGTTTGCTAAAAAGATACAAATTTCTCTTTATTGGAAAGACTGGCAAGCTCTTTCTCTCTGTTACTAAATGCTTTTGAGCACGGTTGCATATTCCTCAAGATGGACTTAAACTAGCCTTTAAGGAATAATGTGTTGAAATAAAAATGTTAGGATGAGCCTACCAAATGTCGTGAGCAGTAGATATCCCCATGAGATTGATTTGTATGTTTATCTCTAGTGAAAGAATGAATAAGCTGCATCTTCCTTAAGCCACTCTGTGATTTTAGTTTACCTTGTTATTGGTTTTGGGTTCCCACTGTTTGTTTTTTTTTCTTTTTCAGATAACACTGTGGTACAAAATATATTTTCTGGAATGAAGTAGACAAGCAACATAGAAAAGGTGTAATTATAAGTTATGACAGTTCATTTATCTTTAGATGCCTGTTTGTTCTTTGTGATTAATCCAAAAAGGCTTTGGTGGAAGCAAAGAGACAAATGCCTGTGTTTGTATAGACCTAAAGTCTGCTGGAGGATAAGTCATGCCATTCACCCAAGAGTGTTTCACACAAGTGAGCCTCGCTGTAAATGGGCCAGGAGCAGAACACTTTGGTATAACAGATACATTTACAGCCATGAATTTTTGTACTACAGAGTTTCTAAACTTTTAACGTCTTCTTCCAAAGGACTTGCCAAAGTGAACACTCGCATGTCACGAATTAAGAGTACTATAGAATCTGTTTCAAAGGCAGTGTCTGGCACTCACAGTGAACTGGTTTCAAGGATAGCTCGATTAAAGTCACACTCAGGTGCTCTGGGAAAAGAAACTAAAAGTAATGCAGATGAAAATAACGTCAATGCAAATCTAGAAAATGATAAGCAAGTCACAGATGCCAGAACTCAGGAGGATTGCAACAGAGGCCCAGCTGCAAAGGAATCTACTTGTGCAAATGAAACCTCAGAGTCTGTGTTAGTAAGCTCAAGCAGCACTAATCAAGATGTTCTAAAAGATTCAGCATCTACTGAAAACCACCTTTTTCATGCAAGCTGCTCTTCAGCAAGGTTTGGGGAGACTTACAACTTTGTAGCTGATCATATCAACTGGTACTTTAGTAATCATTCCATTATGGATCAAGAGAAAAAAAGGAATGCCTTATTACAGGACTCTAAAAGTGAAGAGAGGAATAAAGTTGATTCATCAGAAAATACTGTAAAGAGTGAAGAAAAGGCAATGGATTCAGCAGCTGCTTTAGTTCCTGAAGCAGAGGCTCTGGGTGCTGAAAAGACAAACCCTGCTGTTCCAGTTTCCCCTAAGAAAAGCATTGCAAACTTTCTTTCATATCCCAGTAACAGTGTACAAGCTTTTGTAGACAGTTACATTGGGGGGCTAGTTCCCAAGTTAAGATCTGATACTAAAGTTGTTTCACAAGAAAAAAGTAAACAGCCAGAACAAGAAATATCAGAAAAGGAAGAGGAGGACCAAGCAAAAGAGGCTAAGACTGCAGAAGAGAGGGAAAAGCATCTGTCTCTTCAGAGAGAAAAGGCAAGTCTTTCTTTTGTGTTGTTTCTTTGTATGTTATTTCTATGTATATTTTATACAAGTCTGTATATACTGTGCACACATGTATCTGTCTAGATATGTTTACATATGTTTTGGTGTCTAGATTTAAGTTTACATATGGATATATACACTTACACTCACATAAATATATACCTGTGTGTGTATTTACATATATCTAAGTATATATATGTACACACACATGTATTTATGTGTATGTACATCTAGGTACTTATGTAAGTATATGTTTATGCATATATATAAAAACTATATAAACTTATATACAGTCTTATGTACATTATATGTAAATGTACATATATTTACATAAATAAGAAGTATATACACTTTTTAATGTAAGTACATGTATGTATGTTTACATGTAAAGTGTATATAGGTATGTACATACATAAGTGTATAGTATATACATATATTTAGTTTCTGTATAGGTAGAGAGAGAGAGTACATGTAAAATCTAGATAGATATAGTTGTTTCTTTTGTTGTTGTAGTTATAGTAATCTTGCACTCCTTCATGGTCCAAACACTATGATTTCAGAGTTGAAAATATATCAAGAGTACATGCTGACACATCTTTGGGCACTGTTGCTGTGAGCTGCCTTTGTTTAATTTCCTCCTAAACAAAGAATCAGGAGGTTGTCTGTTTACATTTAGGCAATGCTTACTCAGAGCCAGTAGCAGATCTCTAGTACAACATGCTGTCCACTGCTTCTGAGAAAGCTTAAAATAACCATTTGGAATTGCTCTTGACAAGTTTTAGACATCTCTGAAAGTAGTTTTATGTTACTTCTCTAACTTTTCTCTTTGTTTAGATAATTGCAAGAGTGAGTATTGATAACAGGACTCGAGCTTTAGTTCAAGCCCTACGAAGATCCTCTAACAGAAGAGTCTGTATCAGCAGGGTTGAAGAACTGACTTATCATCTTCTAGAATTTCCAGAGAGCAGAGGAGTTGCAATTAAGGTGCAAACAGTCTTTCTGCAGATACATAAATAAATATTTGGCAGACAAGTGACATAGAATAGCATAAAACTTTCGCCTGTGCTTTCAGGCTAGTAATATTTTCTGTTTGGAAAAATGGCATTGTGCATATATCTTTTTATAGCTGGTTTATTTTTTTATCTGGTTCAAGCAGATTCATGTGCAAACTGTCAGTAATTTAGCTAAAGGCTCTTAAGATGCCAGTGTTTAATTTAGAAGCATACAGCATTGTCACATGGATAGATGTAGCTTGTTCTAGTGGTAGATGAAGGTTGTACACTGTGTCCTCTGTTGCAGTTGACCAGATGGGAATGTACAGTACAGTGCATCTGCATATGCACAACAGTTTTTGTGCTTGTTTGCATGCTTCCTTCGAAGAGAGATGACAAGAGTGGAGTGTAAGCATCAAATAAGTTCACATAATCTAGTCTTACTCATTCTCTATCCTGCAGTGGAGGACAGGAGGTGGGTGGTAGACTGTTCTAGCAGTACTAGCCACATCACAGCATTTGTCAATCTCGTGCCTTTTACAAAGACATGGCATGTGTGTCATAGTCTGTAGAGCTGCTGGAGAAGAGATCTTTAGGAGTAGAGTACAGGCCAGCTGAATCATCCAGACAAGATACAGGGTGGGCATCCACATGAATAGATATGAATGACTTCATTATGACAGACTGCATTCACTACTCCCATTTTGATTATAATACTCTGTCTTAGTGCTAATTGTACATTTAAAAATTACTATGAGGAAGAATTTTGATTTTTAGTATTGGTGTTCTTAGAAGATGTGCATTATACCTTGATTGTTTCATTCTGAGAGGTAGTTATTTTAATGATGAGATGTGCATGGTGTATTTCTCTCCCTTGCCAGAAAGAGATGAGTAAATACAGATTTAAATAATAATACATTTAAATTTAAATAATAATTTTATATTTAAATACCAAACTAGTAAGTTTAAGCATGGATTCTTTTGTTATAAACATATAATTAGAATGAAATATCTGTGTATTTATCAATAGGAAAAAATAATCCCATGCCTGCTGCGACTCAGACAAGCAAATGATGAAAGCCTTCAGGCTGCTGTTAGGGAGACTTTAGCTATCATTGGCTATACAGATCCTGTGAAAGGCTGGGGAGTCAGAGTTCTTGCTATTGATGGAGGAGGAACAAGGTAAACTCTCTTTTTTATATACTTGTAGCCTTTTTCATACTGTAACTGGAAATACAATTTCAGTTTTTCTTTAAGTTTGTGCCCCCAAATGCAATTTCTGATTTACATTTCGGTTACATTTGACTGTTCAAGCAGTGGGTATGATTTTTGTATGCATTAGTGCTTACATTTCCATGCATTAGTAGTCCTATGACACTGAAATTATTTACTCATTTGAAGTTGTTTACACATTTAAGTGCTCTTTCTCCTTTTGGAAGTAAATTAAATGGTTATTTGAGTTATTGGACACAAAATTGGTGTGAAATGCTGTAAGTAGTCTTATGATTGTGTTCTCTTGTACTGGAGTAGTCTCGTGTGAAAGAATGAATAGGCTAGTGGTGAAAGCTGCTCTTTCATTCCCTGAAATATTCAGGATTCTAACTGTTGTAGTTATTAAGTTATAATTAATTGTAATTAAGCAAAGGGAGGCTTAATTTAGAGCTATGTAAGGTAAACCTAGCATTGTATGTGAAAGGGATTTTTATGTTCCAGGGGTTTAGTTGCACTTCAGACTCTACGGAAACTAGAAGAGCTAACTGGAAAGCCTGTTCATCAACTCTTTGACTACATCTGTGGTGTAAGCACAGGTAATTGTTAAGCAACAAGTTTTGCTATCAATATAGTGAAAGAACATCTGAGAATAAATGGAGCTTTTGCAGAATCTGCTGGTTTCTGACTTCAAGTGTAAGCTGGGAAAGTACAGGTGTGATTTTTCAAAGCCTTTATTTTTCTTCTGAATAATAACTTTAGGTGATCTTGTAGCTTAAAACTGATTTGTCATGTTGTTCAATGAATGTGAAACCTTTATTTTGTGCACAGATACGAATATTTTAGATGTTTATGGGCTTTAGAGACAAGGTAATGTTCCTAAGGGACTGAATCCAAGCCAGTAGTCTTTCTTGTCTTCATTAATGACCTTCACAGCAGGACACAGTGTGGCTGTAGCAAGATCTTGGATGATCTAAATTAGAGGAAGTGGTCAGTAGAATAATGCCCTCTGTTCAGGTTTGTCTGGCCTGTACAGGGTGGAGAAATGGCTTAACAGGAACCACCTAAGGCTCATTAAAGCCAAGTACAAAGGCTTCCATCTGAGGTAGGCTGACTTGCTAGAAACCAGCTTTGCAGAAAAAGATCTGGTTGTGTTGGGACAAGCTGAACATGAATCATCAGTGTCAGCAAAGAAAACTGACCATGTACTGGCCTATGCATTACAGGAACATACCCAAAGATTGAAGGTCTCTAGCCACTGTATGTCTAGTTCTGGGCTCCTCAGTATCCCCTTAATCTGTTGAGTATACCCTTGGACATGCTGAGTGAGTCAGGCAGAGGGCCAGGTAAATGGTCAGGGGACTGGAGATCATAATACACAGGCAAAGAGTGCAAAACCTGGGTTTGTTCAGCCTCAAGAAGGGAAGGCTAAGGGAAGGCCTTACTGCAGTTCCAGCTAATGGGGAAATACAGAGAAGATGGAACTAGACTCTTGAAGGTGTGCAGTGGTGGGAGAAAAGCCAGTAGCCAAGCTGGAATGTGGGAAGTTACAATTAGTTATAGAGAGTCATGTTTTCCTTGTAAGGATGGTCAGACACTGGAAGGAGTTGCCTGCACAAGCTGAGATCTCCATCCCTAGGGCTAAAGCTCAGCTGGACTAGCCCTGAGTAACCTGTTCTAAATGAACCTGTTTGAGCAGGAGGTTGGACTAGATGACCTCTATAGGTCCCTCTCAGGCTTGATTACTCTTATGACTCAATGGTAAGTTACTCCTCCCTAGGAAACAGGAAACTCTAAAGCATAGTTGTCTTTTTTGGGAGTTATGCTAGGCCAGTAGCAGCATAATGGTGATTTCTAACATAAGAGATATGGTATAGTTCAATAGCTCAGTTTTCTTTAGAAACTCACATTCTTCTGCAATTTTTTTACACTATACATATCTTCCATACAGTTAAATTCAGAAATAACATTAAATGCAGGTCACCATGAGTAGATAAAATGTTTGTGTTTCCAGAGATTTGCTTAAGAGGCTCAAACTAGTAGAGAAGAGGAGAATGTTTAGGTCTACTGGAGAGAATTTGTTTGTAGGCACAATATAGTTCCCTGCTTTACATTTTTAATAGTAGGATAATAATAGGATTAAATTACTGATGTACAGTGATCAGAGGTTCTCCAAGCATATTGATTTCCAGTGTGTTTTACTGCAAAGACATCTGAATTGTAGTGATCATCAGTTTTGGATGGATGTGAAGTTTCCATAAGGATTTCACGTAAGGATATTCTTCCAAAGTATTTCTCCCAAGTTGTGAAGAACAGCACAGGGCTAGTGCTTCATGTATTTTCCCAGCCTTCAGTAATCTGTAGCTGAGGAGCCTCCTTAAATCAAGCTGGCATCTCTCTGGAGTGATGGAGTTTTTTTTGCCCATGATGTCTTTCCAGATTTGAAATGCATTTTGAAAACCTTTCTGATGGAAGAAGTATTTTTTTCAGGAGGACTCATGAATAAGCTAAGTCATGGTATTATGGAGCTGGAGGCCTCCTTAGGAGCTTATCCCATTTGCCAAGGGAGGGATCAGCTGTGTGTGTTTCACTACTGACAGTTTGCTGAGGTTTATGAATTGTGTCAGACCTTCTCAGAAAATCTGTGCTAGCTCCTCTGTCTTTACACTTGGGGGGAAAAAATTCAAATGTCTAATGTAGATCTTCCTGTTGCAGTTCAAATTTGTTTCCTCTTGTCCTGACTCCTTAGGAAAATGAATAACAGATTCTTTCCTTATGTGCATTTAAAAGGCTTTTTTCATAGCCTACTTACTCAGGATTTCCTTACAGACTGATTTCCTTGACCTGTGATTGCTTGGGGGGAGTTTTTTGAGTGGTTTTTGTTTTTTCCTATTGGTCAATATCTTTTATGAAGAACATCATTCAGGTGCAGATCCAGTACTTCAGCTGAAGTCTTACTAGCACTAAATAAGGAAGGAATACTTCTGACATTCAGGTTATATTCTTGGCTGTCTTATTAGGCAGCTGTATCCCTGTGTTTTTCAAGATATGATCCTTAGCCTCCAAGGTTTTATTTCAGTTTTTTCCCCCTGAAGTGTTGGCTATTAAGGCTGAGATGGTGGCTGGGTTGTTGAAGTCCAAAATCTAGAGCAGGATGGAATGGAAGCATCAGGAACTTTTTTCCCTTGGACCATCAGATAGAGCCTGCACTATATGTTTTATTTTGACCATCCAGCAGCTTTCAGCAAAATCCTTGAATGTGTACCTTGATTCTGATATGATCTGCTGCTTCCTGTGTGCTGATGGAGACTGTAGGTTTGAGTTTGTATTTGATACGAATTTTGGCTCTTTGTCTTTGGAACTGTTCAGCAAAATAGCAACTACACGATGTTGTGGAACTGGTGCTGAAGAGTTAAGAGGAAAAACAGGTAGCAGAGGATTTGCATGTCTTGGGGAAATGGTGTTTCTCTGCTGCTAAATGTTTAGTCTGTGTGAATAGAGGAATTTGATGATTTGACAGATGAAACTTTGCTGTGACAAGTAGGCCCAGGTTATATTAAGTATATATGCTACACTTAAAAAAAATTGAGATTATCAATCCTCTGACACTCAGTTACCATGCTGGTGGGTTGAAAGAACAAAAGAAGCTTGGAAGTCATGTTCCCTTTAAAGCCATCTGTAGTTTTTCCTGCATATGTGTTTTATTCTTGCTCTATTTCAAGAATTTACTCCTTTTAAATGAATTCTATTCAGACCTATTGCCAATAGAAAAAAATCTTGTGTCCTAATTATTCCTAATGCTTGATCGCATGTCCTCACAGTATTGCACAATTAGATTTAAAGGTTGTATAAATCCCTTTTAGCTTAATATATCTAAGAACTGTAGTGATGTATTCATTTATTTTTCCACAGTCTTTTTCATTATATTCTGCAGCAATGCTTTTTGGTTGCTTTTGTTTTATTCCTACAAGGATAGGTCATAATTTTTTTTAGGCACACACTAGATGGCAGTATGTATGAATGACTAATTACAAATGGTTGCAACCAAATATATTCCAGTCTAGCTCACAACTCCTTGTTACAGAATTCTCCTAGCATTTGTCTTCACTGACTCAGTTTGTCAGATAGTGAGTAATCCTCCCAATATATTTTTAACAGGATTTAATTTACAGTGGATTTAATTTACTTCCTGCCATAGACTTGTTTGCAGGGATGAGATGTGCAAAATGAAATGAAGCTGAAAGCCAGCATCTCGTAGTTTTTGCAAGTAGACTCTTCCTGTGCATATGTCCTTTGAAAACAGAAGTCTGTGATCTCTCAACAGAAATTCAGTGATACAAATGTCAACTGATACTGCCTTTTCAGGCTAGATATTCTTAGTGGCAATCCAGCCTTATAATCTTACTGTAGGCTGTATTTCACATGTTGAACTCTTTGTTTTTCAGGAGCTATATTAGCTTTTATGTTGGGCCTGTTCCAGATCCCTCTGGATGATTGTGAAGAGCTCTATCGCAAGTTAGGATCAGATGTCTTTAAGCAGAATGTCATTGTTGGAACAGTCAAGATGGGCTGGAGCCATGCCTTTTATGACAGTGACATATGGGAAAAAATGCTCAAGTAAGTAAAAAAAAAATGGTCAGGTGAAAAAAGAATTGCTATAATATCTGAGAGCCTTTGGTTTTTGTTGGTATTTTATTGGTAAGAAAATTCTTAAAACAACTAGAAAGGATTAGCATATACTCTCATTCCTTTTGAAATAGCTGTTTTCATATTTACCCAAACACTGAAAGCCTTTAATGTAATGATTTCTGTTTCTGGGGAATCAAGGAAGCTTTAGTGCACTGATTTCTGATTATAGTCCTGTGTGCTTGCCAGCTCTGCTTGGTCTGACTCATTATAGATTTGCTACAAATTTTACTAGACACCTGCTGTGCCTTTTTTCTTATAGGAGACATGCTGAGAAATGAAATCATGTGCTGGAGGAGGGATTTTTTTTATCTTAGCTGCTATATTGAGGGCTTTTGTCCATTGTCCCTTTCTTTGAAAAGGGAAACTAGGGATTGCAGTGAAAAAATATCCACTGTGTCAAGAGTTGGCACTGAAATTGCTGATAAATATTTGTAGGCAAATACATTAATGGCTCTTCAGGAGAATCACGGGAAGGAATCACTCTAGTGTTGTTCATCTGTATTTGTATTCATACTTCCATTGTTTATAATCTTTAGAAAACTAACCTCATTGTTTCCCAAACTGTGTAAGCTGGCATTTACTGAAACAACCTTCTCTGAGAGCAAATGTAAAACAGTAGCAAGTTTCTTTGGATAAGTAATGAAAAGTTCCTTTGGGACATGACTAATGAATGTGTTCTGTGGGATTCAAAGAGTTTTTTTCTAGACATTATGTTGAGAATAGCTGTGATACCTGAAGGATCTTGCTTCTTTGCTGAAGTGCAGAGAGGCTTTCAAGCACTACTTCTCTCTGGTTTTGCATATTTATAGGAATAAATGTGTCTATCAAATGGATATCATGAGTTGTTCCTCTCAGCTATCTCGAGTTCCTCTGTTTTTTTAGAAGAGAGCTTTTTCTCTGACTTTCCTTTTTTCCTCCCCTGTCCAACCAGAAGTCTTGTGAAGATCAGAACTACCTCAGGTGAAAGTATTTCACATGCTTTGAATTACCAAGCTATTATTCTTTGCAGCTACATGTAACACAAGAGAGGTAAAGCACTGCTGTGCAATGGACAGAAGCCAGGCAATTATGAAATTATCCATAGATTAAATTAAACATCAGTTTTAACTGAGCAACAACTGACTTTTCTTGCATTGTGGTGAAGGGAGGTGCTATGCCTCCCTTTACACAACATTTTATTGCAACAGTAGGGATTGCAGCTTGCTTCTGTGGAAGCCTAGAACTAAGAAGGGAATTAGCAGGTTCAAAGCATCTCTTTATGACAATGAGGTCACCTCGAAGTTTCAGTCATGGCATGAGAAATCTGCTTAGGTTTTGCTTTAAATGTTAAAGCTTGACTTGTGCAGAGTGTGTTTTGTTGTTTGAATGGTAGTAGACTTGTCAGGTGTTCTTGATATAGAGAGTGTGTGTTTACAATATACATTTAGCCCTACCATGATATTGATGGTATAATTTTCTGTCAGCAAGAATTCCTGCTGCAGCTAATTAAGCTAATGTTGCATTAGGCTAATGTTGAGGTAGATTATAAATTCCATTTCAGAAAACAACTAGTTTTGGTTAACTGACTTTTTATTCTGAGTGCTGTAGGGAATTGGGTTTATGTCTTACAAATCTGTTTATTTTACCTCTTAGGTATTCCTTGAATGGCAATTTGAGGATTGGTTTTAATCAGTTACTTTTATTCCTTGTACTTAGCCTGTAGCAGCCTATATAAAGCAATCTTGAATTGCATTTGTCAGAAGAACCTGGCTAATAATTCCTGGCTTTCTGTATTCTTTCAGCTGTTGCTTACATATACAATTTTCTTCTTAACTACTCTCTTCAGAAACTCCTGGAGAAATGTGGTGAGCAGCTAGGGATTTTCCCAAGCTAACTGAAAGCCCACACTGGGAATTTGCTTGATTGCTTTTCAAGATTACACAGTATAGAGGCTAGGGTAAAAGCTGAGTGTGCTCTGTTGGTAGGGAAGTGGATAATGCTTGTGTTTGGGATTAGAAGTATTAATGCTTCAGACCACTATTTGTTATGCAAATTGAAGTATCAATTGAGAGTGCTCTCCAGTGACTAGATGGACAACACTTTCTGTACCATTTAGTCACTGCAGACATACTTAAGTGATCTTGCAGTGTTACCAGTGAGATGTTTTCTATCCATATAGAAAATGCAATAGAAGTGTCTGCTGTAGATTTAGTAAAGATATCCTGGTTTCCTTTCCTTTCTTGTTGTTAGAAGCAGGTGAAATTCTGCCCCAGCAGTGGACTGATCTTTGTGCAGCCTGTGTGGTTCCACCCTGGCTGTAGAGCATTAGAATGTTTGTGTCAGCATATGGTTGGCAATCTGTTCTTCATTGCAGGATTTCAGTGAGTGCTGCAATCTCAGCAACTTGAAGCAATGAAAGAGCAACATTTGTAGGGACTTGTTGTGTAAGTAGGTCATGTCTAGAGGGCAGAGGTCACAGACAGATGCAAACAAAGCAGAGAGATGGACAAAGAGGATGGCAAATGAAATTGTGTGGAAAGTAATAACCCCTGAGTGGAAAAATGGAAAATGCTTACAGGATTTAAACTAACTTTAATATCAAAAGTGATTTGTGTCTTGGCATGGGCAGCTTAATGAAACATCAGTATGCTTGTGGTCAAACAAGATAATTCGGTGTGTGATGGTTGGAACTTGGAACAGAGAAAATACTCAAATGCTGTTGAATTAATGCATAATAAAATTTCATTTCAAATCCTATTTACAGTCCCAGTTACCCTGTTGTAGAGACTGTTTCTGTTGCAAGACTGGTCAAAAGTAGTTAGTTACCTAAAGACAGCTCACACAAAAGGGGTTAGGAGTCTTTATGTTCAAAAAAGCAAACAAATTAGAGCTGTAATGTGAGATAGTAAGATATCTTGAGAATTACCATTCTCATCTTTTCTTCAAGAACTGGAGATTACCCAATAAAATTCACATTAGGAGACTTCAACATAGTAGGTGAATAAACTGTGAAATTAATTGTGTTATGACTTCAGTAAAGAAAACAATTGAACAGTGAGGCTTGACAAAGACATAAAATACACAATTACAGTGCTAATCCTAGCAACAGAACTAAAAACTTCCACCTCAAAAAGGGATGTTCAATGCATATTGAATTACTCTTGTGAAAGATTACATGTAGATGTTTTCACTTTCTTCTAAATCATGTAGAATGACTCCTTGCTTTCCTTAGCTTTTGTTTTCATTGTAGTTCAGCGTAATAATTTTCATTACTATAAAACCTCTTCATAAAGATGAGGATTCTGATTCTTAAATGTAGCAATGTATTTGTTTGCCTCTCAGAAAGTAGTTGAGTAGTCCTGATGATTTGTGGTTAAGTATGTGGTGAAGTAACTGAATCAAGACCTCAGACTTATTTCCAGCAGCCTAGGAGGTTTGAAATACTGATCCATTGAAGCCAACTGTAGAAAACTGATGATTAAAGTGAAATTGAAATGCAAAGTTTTCAGAAGTAAGAATGATAATAATGTATCTTGTTCATGCTAAACTAGCATTTTCCATTTCTTTTTACTCTTGTAGAGAAAAAATGGGCTCAAATCTTATGATTGAAACTGCAAGAAATGCCAGATGTCCCAAGGTAAGGAGAGTTTTCTAAGGTAAATACAAATTGTGTATTCCACAAGTACACTGAAGAGTTCAGAGGAAGAGTTCCTGTCTCTAGAAAAACACTGCATAAGTGGCATGAGTGTGATTTGCTCTCAGGGCTTCCATATAAAATAGCCCATGCTTTTAACAGATGAAAATTCATTGGGTTCTGCAGCAAGTCATCATATTTATATTTAATACTTGAAGTTAGACTATGTTTCAGAGGTGTTAAAAGGCTTATAAGCAGAGAAGTACTGGGTCAACTTGAAGATGTGCAAGGATTTGGGTTTGGTTTTGGGTTGTTTTTCGTATAAAAGAAGTCTAGTATCTGGAGATGCTGTCATGTGTTACTGTGTAGTGAGAGAGCAGGGTTTCTCCTCACTTTTGTCTGGTTTATCAGGTTTTCTGTGGTCACATTCATAGGCTCTGAGGTCTCTTCCTGAATGCTATAAAGAGCATCCATTAATTGGAGGGGTGATATGTATATATATATATATATACACAGCAGCAGCACAAGAGTGAAAGATGAGAAGGCATGGGTATTTTCTTTTTGGTGAATGATAGGGTGTGAAGAAAGAAAGAAGAGAAATATAATAGCACATATTTGAGAACAATCTGCAATTAACAGGTGTTTTGGTGTCACAGCACTATATTCAATGCTTTACTGTTAAATGGAAGATATTCACATTTTCCTAAACATAGAAACATGTGCCTGACTGACAGCATTCCTTGCCCATGGCTAAAACAAGGACATGAAAAGGCTGCAGTGGCATGTTGCTTTCTGAGAGACAAGCTATCCTACATTGACTTGAAAGTTATCTTTGAACCAGGATCTTTGGCTTCCTTCCATGTTCTTCAGTAGTAAAATGTGAATATAAATAGAGCTGAAACTAGCTCTTCCCAGTAATGGCTTTGTAGTGCTGGCAGTGGTGGCACTCTTGACACAACATACAGAATACAGTTGTTTGCTCTGCTGCAGGATGGATTTTTCCAGAAGGTGCTCAGCATTTTACAACTTGTGGAGTGGAAATGCAGATGAGTATTACCAAAAATAAAAGCAAGCATAGGTTTGATAAGGTTTCTAGTAAACTTTCCAAGCTTGTTGGGGTTTTTTTTTCTTACTGCTTCTAGTACTGCTTAGAACCAAACCCTTCTTTTGACAAACGCAGGGAGCTTTTCCTCTGTCAACTGCTGGAGTTAGAAATCATGCATGTGTATTGCTTCTGCATTGTTACATAGAATCACAGAATCATTAAGGTTGGAAGAGACACAAGATCAAGTCCAACCATCTACCTATCACCCCCATGCCACTGAACCATGGCCCTAAGTAGCACATCTAGATGTCTTTTGAACCCCTCCAGGGATGGTGACTCCAGCACCTCCCTGAGCAGCCTGGGCCAAGACTGAACAACCCTTTCAGTGAACAAATTCCTCCTTATATCCAATCTAAACCTCCCCTGATGCAACTTGAAGCCATTTCCTCTTGTCCTTTCACTGTTAACTCTGGAAAGAGACCTAGCCCCATCACGAGTTACACTTACCTTGTTTTCTTTTCTGTAAGAACAGGTTTCCTGTGAATTAAATGATTTAACTTATGTAGCTGACTGGATATGAATACAGGAATATCACAGCATCAACTGCTGGTGCTGTTGAGATCTATTTCACAAAACATCCTACTCTGTAAAATAACAAACAAAAGAGAACTGAACACCCACTTGGCTGCTAAGGAGGAAAATTCTAACAGTGCCAGCCAGGCTGGCTGCATCATCACTAAAAGGTCTTGCACATTCTAACACCTCATAGCTATATCTGTGAGATGTAAATTATGCAGTCATACAGTTTGTTTTATGGAAATACCATTTTTTCATTTAGATTTGCATGCATAATTTTTGTTAATGACATTTCAGTATCCTTACAAAAAACCTTGAAAGCTTTATATTTGATTCTTTCTCTTTTCTTCCTTTTGGAGAGGTTCTTCCTGCAATCCTTTAACTCAGGTTACAATAGTAAGGAATCATTTATTTGGAGGAAGAATTTGATTGTCATTTCTACCATCTGTATTTAATGGAATTGTTGTATTGCTGGCTACAGACTTATGAGAACAAAGTTCTTCTTCACAAATATGCACCTGTTTACCTTTTTCTGTTTATTTCTCATCTATTTTTAAATAGCTGAAATCCCTGAGTCCTACTATGAGATTAGGTGTTCCTCATATACACCTTTTCTATTTTTATAGCAGCTTTCTATCTACTGTTCATGAGGGCAAAACATGTTAAAATCACATAGGTGATGCTAGCTTCTTGTTTAAATATCAATCATAGAATCATTTGAGTTGGAAGGGACCTCTGGAGGTCATCTAGTGCAACCCCCCTGCAGTGGGCAGGGCCATCCCCATTTAGATCAGGTTGGATAGATGTTGGCAGAAACAGAATAGCCAGTGGAAAAATCTAACCACAAGTTAAAAGTAGCATTTCCTTGAGGGAGCTTGGGTTTTGGATTTGTTTTGTATTTTTTACTAGACATTATAAATAAATAATGACCAAAGTAGAATTCCAGAGATGTATTTCATATATAAATTGCCTTTCTTATTGTGGAAATTTGTCATTCTGATATTATTGGTTTTATTATCATCATTTTTATCTATTTTTCTTCCTGCTAACTCCCTAGGTAGCTGCAGTAAGCACCATTGTGAACAGAGGAACACCACTGAAAGCATTTGTATTTAGAAACTACAATCACTTTCCTGGTGTTAAGTCTCATTATATTGGAGGCTGTCAGTATAAACTGTGGCAGGCCATTAGAGCATCATCTGCTGCACCAGGCTACTTCCAGGAGTATGTGTTGGGCAATGATCTTCATCAGGTGAGTTGAGAGCTTCACCTTCAGTTAAACACTTTCCAATATTAAACCTGAGAAAAAAGTTGCCTGAATCTCTGAATCAGAACTAAAGGTAGCAAAAAGGACATCTAGAGTGGATAGAGGCAAGGAGTATTTTTAGCTTGTATAACCTTTATAGAACCACAAAGAGTATAGACTTAAAAATTTTAGTCTTCTCAATACAAAATTCAGCTTTATTGCTGTTCATTTCTTCTCTGCCTAGAAGGAATATGAGTTGTAAATTGCCTCTGACTTCCTGCTTACAGCTGGGGTTTCATTGAGCACTATTTTACTAAACAGTGGTGTGACTTAAATCTAACAATACAGTAAAGTGTGGGAAAAAATCAAGTTATACATTTCAATATTCCTTTTATAAGTGCATAATCTACTTTACAGTGTACTTTTCAGTGTTTCTGTTGATAGCTTAGTAAGCTCTGCCCTGTTGCTACTGCATCAAGCAGTTCTTCCTTTTTATTTTGTTTCCCTTTTTCTGTTTAGGGTCTTTTTTTTTTTTCCCTCTCCCTTGCCCAGCTTCCCCAAAACATTATCTTGTTATCCCCAAAACATTTTAATCAAATACTACCTGAAATAAGTAAATAAGATTTTGGGGTTGTTTGTTTTTTTTTTAAAGCTAAAACTGGAGTAATGCATCAGATATTCTAAGCCTAAGCACTGCTTGAAATCCTGAAACATGTTCATTTTCCATCTGGCCAAGCAGAACTGGAAAGGGAGCTGCTTTAGGCATTGGAGCTCTTCCAAGCTGCTCCTTAACTGCTTGAATGGATCAGTGTTAAGCTATGTGAAACACTTTTCTTCCTCTTCTCACCTTTCCACCCCCTCTTTCCTTGAATTGAGAGGACAGCAAAATCTCTCTCTGTTTCTATATGAAGACTAGCTCAATCAACACCATGATTTTTAGTTTCTCTGCATTGCTTAAACAATTCCTTGTCTTAGTATCCCTTCTGAATTGCCAGCTGTGTGTGGAATGCAGTGAGGTGGTTATTCATTTCATCTCTAGTCACTTTTAAGTCTGATTTATCAGACTAGAGGATGTATGCTCAGTGTTAGCAGAGGTCAGACCCAGTATTCTCAGACACACAGAGCTAGAATGAAGTCTCTTTCATTTTTCCTTATTCCACAGTCTCTGTACAAAGCTCTTCCAGATGACCTTAACACTGCTTTACAAGCTCACCATTCTTTTCCATTTGTTGTATTTTTAATCACTGGAAAGCAAGGGCTTAGGATGTGGCTCACCTTTGTGAGCCATGAAGAATTAAATAGGTTTTCAACACTAAAGGTGTGTATTGTGATAGAACTAGTTGCTAAATTTTCTGACACAAGAGATCTTTAGATGATATGGAAGTTTATCTACCCAGGCATGATGTTTAAACCTTTTGAATTCTTTCAGAATCCAGAGGTTGTCATTCCTTTTATCTTCCATGCTTTTCTTTCCCCAGATTACACTTCCCTTACCACATCTCTCTTTCCATAATTAGCTCTTTTGTGGGGGACATGCTTGGTATTTTACAGAGAACTGGCTGGCA
>VWZO01015151.1:2315-19359 GCA_013396975.1 Bucco capensis
GACAGGCTGAGGGAGCTGGGATTGTTCAGTCTGGAGAAGAGAAGGCTTCAGGGGACCTAATAGTGACCTTCCAGGACCTAAAGGGAACTTGCAAGCAGGCTGCAGAGGGCCTGTTTGCAAAGGCCTGGAGTGAAAGGACAAGGGGCAATGGTTTGAAATTGGAGAAGAGTAGATTTAAACTGGACATTAGAAAGAAGTTCCTCCCCACAAGGGTGGTGGAACACTGGAACAGGTTGCCCCGTTCACTGGAACAGGTTCCCATCCCTGGAGGCATTCCAGGTGAGGCTTGCCAGGGCTCTGGGCAAGCTGATGTAGTTGGGGATGTCCCTGGCCACTGCAGGGGGGTTGGACTAGATAAGCTCCAGAGGTCCCTTCCAACCCAAACCATTCTAGGATTCTATGATTTTTTAAGTCTATCTTAAAGCATAATCCCCAAATGGAAGAATCTAGATAAAAATTACATGACCTAAATAAAACATTTAAGGGCTAAAGAATCAGGTTTGTTTTGCAAAGAACTGTGAAAGCAAAGAGAGACAGATGTAAGGAAAGAGACACCTTTTTAAAGGTGCTGAGATGGACTGTTCTCAATATCCACTGGTTGCTGCTTATCTATTTGTAGCTATAGTGTTGAAGAAAAAACACTTTCCAGCTACAAGGATAAACAAGAAATGCAAAAGAAGGCTGTAAATCATCACCAAGTCTGGAGAAGTAAAAAAGGTTTTTTAACCTACATAGTTTGCAAGGTGCAAGTTAGCATCTCTTTTAATAATCATCCCCTATTTCTACACTATTATATGCAAATCTGTGCCCAGATATATAACATTTAATCTGCATCAGTTTAAGATGCTTTGAATTAAATTCATAAGGAATTTTTCCCCCCTTAAAACAGGATTTAAGTTTGTGTACTTTCAAAGATGGTCAACTAATGTTATACCTGGTTTCAGTTGTATTTACTATCTGTAAATATGAATAGCATACTAAGTACAGTGTACTAGAATTAGGTAAGTGTTCAAAATTACTACCAAAGGAATAAAAGGGAAAAAAAAAAATCAACCCACAAAAAGAGGCTTGAGGTTTTATTTTTATTTCTGAGTCATGAGTAGATTAGGACAATGTTTATTTTTTACAGTACAAACTGTCTTCCTTAGCAAATCCATTTTTTTACTTTATAGAGAACAGTTATTAAAACAAACAAAAAAGCCATTTTACCTTTTCATACCTGGTAAAATGCAATCAGGGAAACAACATTTTATTTAATCCAGTCTCCATGAATAGATATTTCAGTCTGTTGTTCTCAAGCAGTTCAGGGTGGTGGCGATTTTCTACTTAAAATTATACAGTGCATTAGATATGTCAGGGACAGCCTTAGCTATTCTTATCTGAGCTCTGGTTTGCAAGCAGTGGTTGTGCCAATCTGAATTACATGCCAGAAATCAAACAGCTAAGACCACTGAAATTATTCTAAGTGTAAATTTGAGTAGGAATCTAAGCTTCTAATATTATCCTTTTATTCAAATACAAGATGCATTTCCTTACCCAGATGATTGCTTCCCTTCTGCTACACTATCCAGAGTTTTTCTACTGTGTTTACAAAATACGTATTTTGAAGCTGACGAAGGGCACAAATAGAAAAGAACTGTTTGCTTGTTAAAAGTGTTTGCTCATTAAAACAACTTTATTTTACTTCTATCAACTGCAAATGAAACCCTGATAAATTCAGGAAATGAAACTCAAACTTACTAAACTTAGCTGTAATTTAGCTACTGTTGCACGTTCTGTGTTGCAAATACTGCTATGTGATTTGCTTCTAAGAACAGAAATATACACCAGAAGAAGAATGCCTGAGCATTCTGATACCTGATGTGCAAAGCAAACATTTCCCAAACGATGTGTGCAAGTTTTTCTTAGCTGCATTTGAGGATGAGCGGAAATAGCTTCAAGTTGCAGCAGGGAAGGTTTAAATTAGATATAAGGAGAAATTTCTTTACTGGTAGGGTTGTCAAGTCTTGGAATAGGCTGTCCAGGAAGTTGCTGGAGCCACTTTCCCTGGAAGCCTTTAAGAAACATATAGATGCTCTCTTTAGGTCCGTGGTTTAGTGGTATTACAGTATCACAGTATGTCAGGGGTGGGAAGGGACCTAGAAAGATCATCTAGTCCAACCCCCCTGCCAGAGCAGGATCACCTAGATGAGGAATGACACAGGAATGTGTCCAGGCAGCTCTGGAATGTCTCCAGAGAAGGAAACTCCACAACACTCTTGGGCAGTCTGTTCCAGTGCTCTGGCACCCTTACTGTAAAGAAGTTTCTCCTCGTGTTAACACTAAACCTCCTGTGGTCCAAATGTTAGTGATAGGCATAGTTGGACTTGATGATATTAGAGGTCTCTTCCAACCTTTGTGATTCTGTGATTAATCCTGATGATACAAAGCTGGGAGGAGCAGTCAACTCCCTCGAGGGCAGGGAGGGCATGCAAAAGGACCTAGACAAATTAGAGCCCTGAGCAATCACCAACAGCATGAAGTTTAACAACAGCAAGTACCCCTGGGACAGGGCAACCCATAATGTGTGCACAGACTAGGGAAGGAGAGGCTGGAAAGCAGCACTGAGGAAAGGGACCAGGGGGTCCTGGTCAATAGCTGATTGACCACAAGTCAGCAGTGTGCTCTGGCAGCCAGGAGGTCAACTGTGTCCTGGGGTGCATTAGGAACAGCATTGCCAGCTGGTCAAGGGAGGTGACTGTGCTCTCTACTCTGCACTGGTGTGGCCACACCTTGAGTACTGTGCGCAGTTTGGGGCACTGCACTGTAAGAAAGATATGAAGCTACTAGAGAGCGTCCAGAGGAGAGCTACGAAGACGCTGAAGAGTCTGGAAGGGAAGCTTTACGAGGAATGGCTGAGGTCACTTGGTTTGCTCAGTCTGAAAAAGAGGAGACTGAGGGGAAACCTCATTGCTGTATTCAACATCCTCATGAGGGGAAGCAGCGGGGTAGGCATCGACCTCTTCAGTCTTGTGGACAGTGACAGGACTAGGGTAAAATGGAATGAGGTTGAGTAAGGGAAGGTTTAGGCTAGATATCAGGAAAAGGTTTTTCTCCCAGAAAGTGGTAGGACTCTGGAACAGCTTCCCTAAAGAAATGGTCACAGCACCAAGCTTGATGGAGTTTAAGATGCACTTGGACAGTGCTCTCAGGCATATGGTATGATTCTTGGGGTGTCCAGTGTAGGACCAGGAGTTGGACTTGATGATCCTTGTGGGTCCCTTCCAACTCAGACTATTCTGTGACTCTAGTCTAGTATTCAGTTTCAAACACAGAAAAATTCTCCTGAATCCTAGGAAGCATGAGATGAAAGTACTAAGGCATTCTTCCCACTGAAAAAGAAACTCAATCCACATTCCTTCCGCAATTAACAACAAAATAACCATAAAACACACCACACACACAAAAACAGATCAAAACCTCCCCAGATCTCATAAGTACCCAATCCATACTCTGAAGTCTCTTCCCAAATATTACACACAATTTACTGGTCCAAAGATTTAAAAGCAAGATTTAATTTACTGTCCCTAAAATCCATACTATTTATCTGTGATAGTAAAATCATTGCTGCTGACGTACCTATTGAAGAGAATCTTAGCCCTGTATTTCATAGGGCTGGGTAAAAATCACAGGGAAATTCAGATGGGTAAAACCCTCAAGGGCAAATTACTGAACCTCATTCAGTCACTTGCTTTCCAACTCCATCACAGAGAAGTACACAAATCCCACCATAGCGATTTGCGAGCTTTATATAGTTATCAAGCAAGTAAGCAAAACAGGAAAGGGGAATTACAAATACTTCTTCTACAGGTAAAAGTTTACTCCAAGAAGACTGATCTGCTCCTCTGTACTATTCTCAAGTACAACCATACTTGAGACCGTAGCTTTAAGATGTCAGAATAAGATCTTCTTATGAGGGAGATTCATATACTGCAAGGGAGATTCATATACTGCATAGACCACCACATGAATCTCATCACAGAGATGCACACCAAGACCATAGACACAGTTGGAATTATTCAGTCTGGAGAAGAGAAGGCTCCAAGGACACCTTCTTGTGGCCTTCCAGTATCTGAAGGGGGCTTACAAGAAAGCTGCTGAGGGCCTTTTTAGGATGTCAGGTAGTGACAGGACTAGAGGGAATGTGTCACAGTTGGGGCGGACAAACGATACTGCACAGGTTTCATCTTATGGTGAAGCAGCAAATTCAAGTCTCTTTATTAACTACAAGTGTCTTCTTATATACCTTTTCTCTAGCACATGTGTCTCTTTGCTACTGGTTACATATAACCATAATATGGCACCATTGGTTAGTATTTGCATATTGCCAAGTCATCCCTGCTTTGCTACACCCCTGCGCTGTAGTTAGTTCTCCTCTGCTCTATGGTACATTTTGCTATCTCCAAGGTCACTTCCTGACTCCATAACCTCCACAGGAATGGATCCAAACTAGAGAAGGGGAGATTTAGATTGGACGTTGGAACAAGTTCTTCTCCATGAGGGTGGTGAGACACTGGCACAAGTTGCCCAAAGAGGTGATGGATGTCCCATCCCTGGATGTTTTGCAGGCCAGGCTGGCTGGGGCTGGGAGCAAGTTGATCTACTGGGAGGTGTCCCTGGCCCATAGCAAGAGGGGTCAGAATTAGATGATCTTTAAGGTGCCTTCCAACCCTGACAATCCTATGATTCTGTGTGACACAGCAAGGCATGGAGCTTCTTTACATTTTGCAAGGCAGAGTGGATCAAGGGTACTGGTAGTAAGCAAGGGACACTACCGCACGCTGCTACCGAAAGAATTCTATGATACTGCTAAGCATCTAACCTTATTTAACAAAAGATCAGCATGATATGAGGCTGCACGTGGGAGAGGACTTTTAATCTTTGTTCAGTAACAAGCTGAACTCACCAGGAAGCCAGGATGTGCTTCTGAGGAATGCTCCCTGGTGACAACCACTACTCAGAGCACTGTTGGTATGTCTCCCTCCTCTTGCACTAAGGGATACAGACACTCCTGCTTCACCCCAGAGCCCTTTCTTTTCCAGTCATCTCCCATATGAGGCAGCACTTTGGCAGAACTGTGGCCCTTTGCAGAGATAGCATTATATTGTCAGCTCTGGGGAGAAGAGGCAGCAGCAGCACAGAAGGCCCAACACACAGAGGGGCCATACTATGCCTACAGGATACTGCAGAGTCAGATTATATTGCAACTCAGGAGGACTACAAAGATGTCATGAGGTTATGCAAAGAGAAAATCAGAAGGGCCATAGTCCAACTAGAACTTAATCTGGCTACTGTCATAAAAGACTATAAAAGATGTTTTCATAAATACACTAGGAACAGGAGGGAGAAGACAACTATCTTATCTTTTGTTGGATGTGGAGGGGGGAAACACAGTGACAAACAATAATGAAAAGGCTGAGGTACTTAATGCCACCTTTGCTTCAATCTTTAATAGTAAGACCAGTTGTTCTTTGAGTGTCCAGCCCCCTGAGCTGGAAGACAGGGAGAGGGAGCAGAATAAAACCCCATAATCCAAGAGATTACCTACACTTAAACACACACAAGTGCATGGGACCAGATGGGATCCACCCAAGTGTATGGAGGAAGCTGGCAGAAGTGCTCACCAAGCCGCTCTCCCTCATTTACCAGAAGTCCTGGCTAGCTGGACAGGTCCCAGTTGACTGGAGGTTAGCAAATGTGATGCCCAAAAAGGCCAGAAGGAGGATCTGGGGAACTACAGGCCTGATAGCCTGACCTCAGTGCCAGAGAAGGTTATGGAGTAGATCATCTTGAGTGCCATTACATAGCACATGCATGAAAACCAGATCAGGCCCAGCCAGCACGGGTTTATGAAAGGCAGGTCCTGCTTGACCAACCCAATCTCCTTCTATGCCAAGGTGACCTGCCTAGTAGAAGAGGCAAAGGCTGTGGATAGCGGGTCCAGACAAAGCCACATGAATGACTTGAGGACTGGAACACTTCTGCTGAGAGACTTGAGGTCCTTCAGCCTGGAGAAGTCTCCACGCAGACCTTACTGAGGCCTATGAGGACTCAAAGGGACTCTATATGAAAGATGTGGACGATCTTTTTAGCAAGGCCTGTTGTAACAGGACAAGGGGTAATGACTTCAAACTACAGGAGGGGAGATTTAGACTGGACATAAGGAGAAAATTGCTCACAGTGAGGATGGTGAAGCACTGGAACAGGTTTCCCAGAGAGGCAGCAGATGCCCCATCCCTGGAAACATTGAAGGTCAGGTTAGGCAGGGCTCTGAGCAACCTGATCTAGTTATAAGAGTGCCTGCTGCCAGCAGGTGAGTTGGACTAGATAACCTCTAGTGGTCCCTTCCAACCCAAACCTTTGTACGATTCTATGGTATCATCTGACTAGACTTTAGCAAAGCCTTTGGCACTGTTTCCCACCACCAGTTCTGTTTTGTATCTTTATCAATGATCTGGACAAGGGTATTAAGTGCAATCCCAGTAAGTCTGCATATAACACCAAGCTGGGCAGAAGTGTTGATCTGCTTGAGGGTAAGGAGGTTCTGCAGAGGGATCTGAACAGGCTGGCTGGATGAGCTGAGGCTAACTGTATGAGGTTCATCAAGGTCAAGTGCTGGGTCCTATACTTTGATCAGAACAACCCCATGCAACACTACAGGTTTGGGGCAGAGTGTCTAGAAAACTGCCAGGCAGAAAAGGACCTGGGTGTGTTGGTCAACAGCCAGCTGAACATGAGTCAGCAGTGTGCCCAGATGGCCAAGAAGGCCAACAGCATCCTGGCTTGTATCAGGAATAGTGAGGCCATCAGGATTATGGAAGTGATTGTTCCCGTTTTCAGCACTTGAATACTGGGTTCAGTTTTGGGCTCCTCACTACAGAAAAGACACTGAGTTGCTGGAGCATGTCCAAAGAAGAGCAATGAAGCTGGTGAGGGGTCTAGAGAACAAGCCTTGTGAGGAGCAGCAGAGGGAACTGGGGTTGTTTAGTCTGGAGAAAAGGAGGGTCAGGGGAGACCTTCTTGCTCCTTACAACTACCTGAAAGGAAGTTGTAGTGAGGTGGGGGTCTGTCTCTTCTCCCAAGTAACAAGTGACAGAACTAGAGGAAATGGCCTCAAGTTGGACCAGAGAAGGTTTAGTTTAGATTGGATATTAGGAAAAGTTTCTTCACCAAAAGCATGGTTAAGCATTGGAACAGGCTTCCAAGGGAAGTGGTAGAATCACCATCCCTGGAGGTATTTAAAAGACATGCCGATGTGGTGCTTGGTGACATGATTTAGTGGTGGACTTGGCAGTGATAGGTTAACAGTTGGACTTGATCTTAAAGGCCTTTTCCAACCTATACAATCCTGTATTTCTATAAGGAAACCTGTCAGTCACATAATCCTTAACAGCTCTAGAGTGACTCACTTCTTCCTACAAAAGACACAAGGAGACAACAACAAAGATTGCAAACTCTAGAGCATGAAAGATTAGAACAAGATGCACAGCCTAGCTCCTGGCTGGGTCAAATGTTACAGCAACAATTACCAAGCATGTAAACTGTATCAGAGAAGAATTAACTCCAGAATCCCAGTGGTTGGAAGAGACCTCCAAGATCATCAATTCCAACCATACCACTTAAACCATGTCCTTAAGTAGAGCACCTAAATGTTTCTTAAACACCTCCAGGGACAGTGACTCCATCACCTCCCTCAGCAGCCTATTCCAAGACTTAACAACCCTTTCAGTAAAGAAAATCCTCCTTATATCTAAGGAGAATATGTATCTATATATCTTACATCTATGTCTCTCTGGATCATGTTGTTCTAAGTAGGAGAATTTCACTAATTATTACAGAAACTCATATAATAAACTTCTGCCTGAATTGACTCAAACACAGCTCCAAAACAATTCAGGTGTCACTGACGTTCAGCTGACCAGCAAGCAAACAGCCACAGCAGTTCCCTCAAATGCCTCAGCTGGTACTTGCAAGAATATCTGGGCTGATCCAAAAGCAAAAAAAAGTATCTGGGAGAAGGTCACCACATTTCTAGCTGTAGCAGTACATCCCAACAGCTTAAATGTTTGTGAAATGATGACTCAGCTAGCTGGTGATACCAAAACAGAGCAAGAAAAAAAAACAAACACCTTTGCTATTAGATGGTTATTCTCTCCTCAGAGAGAAGAAAATCAGAGAGAGTAGGAGAAGGGAATGCAGCCATCCAGTCACAAAAAGAAAGCAAGCCTTATGAATAGCAGGGAGACTATGTCTTCTATTTTGAGGTTAAGATTTTAACTGGACTCTAATGAAAACAATCATGTTTTCGTACATAAGAACACACTGTGCAGCTTTCTGCCACTAAAACTTACTCAACAGAAGTGCACATTAAATGCAGGGCAGAGTTTACTCCAGCAGCTCCCTCTGTCCTGATAGTCTTCCAAAGCTTCTCTTCTCTCCCACACAATCTCTTCTGTATCTTCTCAGTACCAAGCTGCTGTTGCAGCTCTGTCTGCAAATGAAGATACAAACTATTTTTATATCATAAAAATACAGTCCTGTATATGGGGAGTAAAAATAGCTTAACATTTCCAAAAGAGAAACTACTGATAACTCCCTGTGAAAACTGAAGTGAATCTCAGGAAGCCTGGGTAAAAAAAGTACTTAAGATTGTCATCAACGACTTGGACTACTGAACAGGTATAAGCTTTTTAAATCTGTGGACAACATCAAGATGCAGACAGATGCAAGCAAATCACAAGGGAGAATTAGAACCACCAATTATTCAGAACAAAATTATTTCTTTTAAGAAAAAAACATCCCTGCAGTCCTCTAGAGATACAGATACCATTAAGAAAAGCATGAAGAGGCTATGGTTGGATTCATGGTTAGACATAGCATTTTAGATGATGTAGGAAGCGAGGAGCACCTATTTAATAGGTTCCAGATGCTTTTAACATCCATGCAAATTGAAAATGCTGGTGCTAAGAAATGAGATTTTAAGCAGCAATACCAGTTTAAAGCTATTTCCTCACAACCACTCCTTTGTGTTCTCACATCACTGGGTCTCAGGTCTGGGCAACACTTTGAAGCATGAAAATTTATGAGCTAGGTGAGTCAGGTTTCTCCATCCCAAGTCACATGATTTTGCTCACTAAGGAAAGCTAACACAGTAAAAGAGAATGAATATAATTTCTGCCAGATTAGTAGACAACTTCTAGGAGTGTTGGGAGGCAAAGCACAGCAGCAGCAGGCTGTTAGATTCGCTTAATCCTCTCATGAAATCTCATTGTAAGACTCTAAAATTTCTGACACTATTACATATTATACTTTTCTTAAAATAATTCTGAGAATTTATGAATAGTCTTGGTTTCAGATTAACATGAGACTTCCCAGAGGCATCCTTCTGAACTGTGAAATAATTACAGTAATTCCAGTGGTGCTGACAGCAAAATGATTGTACAAGGTTGTGCAGCTGACCACTGCCAGAGAAAACATGCAGGTTTACCTAGAGAGGCTAGACAGTACCTTTTTGGTACTGTGAGGTGCCTACTGTAACTATTTACTCTGCACTGACTAGGTGAAATGGTAAGGACTGTTGGAAAGAGGTGAAAGCAACGGCCTGCAATAAACCAGGTGCCACCTCCATCCAGAAGTGATTAGATGTTAATTACACGGCAATACCAAGTTATTAGCTTGTGAAGAGCTTACCTGCGGGTTTAAAGCAAGTCACAAAACTTGTTTTGCCACACAAGCAACTATGCAAACCAACAGATGAAAAAACGGGGGGAGAATATGTGCTAATTAGTTTCACAGGCTTTAGAAAAAAAAACCCGTTGTATACAGTCACTAACCAGACATTCCTGGGGGAGGTTATTTGGGTTTTTTTCCTCCTCCCCTCCCCCAATAATTCTCCTATTAGTATTAAATAAATACTTCGTTAAAAGAAGAGGACCAGGTTTACCAGCAAAGAACTACCACAAGCTCTAAGCCTATGCAGCGTTACAGAGCACAGAGACTATTACAAAGAATAATCGGTATAAGCAAAGATCTTTACAAAAGTCTATCTTATCATTTAATATCTTTTAAACGAGAGAAAATTGAAAGGTGCAGCCAGGTGGTTAACACAGCACCTCAGCAGCTCAGGCAAAAACGTAGCTTAAGACATGGTTGCACTTACATACAGAAAAACATAATTGTATAGAATTCCTCTATTTTTTTTCCTACTTCAACAACTCAAGAGGCTAGAAACCAAAGGAATACAGACTGCTTCGAAAGTATTTCTGCAAACCTGGATCTAATTAAACTCGTTCTAATTAAACTCGAGTTGAGCCTCATAATCCAAGCTGCCAGCAACATCCAAGATCCAGTACTCAGCAAAGAAAGACTATAAAACCACGGAGAAGCAGCACTATTTCACTTGCACGGTCTTTGTTTCAGCAGCAAGAGGCTGCCTACGCTGCCCATACTTCACTTCTTTAAGGGACCGAGAGCCGCCAACACACGGGGCCGCTTCCTCCTCCTGCCCCCTGCCTCCGGCGCGCCGACAGCACCAAGCACTCGCACCGGCACGGCGATCAGCTGCTGCTGCCGCCGGTGCGCCAGGCTGGCCCTGAGCCCCCTCACCGTGCCGGCCCAACAGAGAAGAGGAAGGGAGCAGGGGAGGAGAGGAGCCTCCGCCCCGCTCACCGCCCACCCCATTGCTCCGAGAGAGGCCCCTGGGGACGTCGGTACTGCCCTCCTCTGACCCGCGCTCGGGGCCCCGGCCCGCCGGTGGTGACTTGAGAGCCAGAGGGGATGGGTAAAGGCCACGCGGACAGGGGAAGTTGCACCGCTGGGAAAAGCGGGCAGCGCAGGCCAGGACAGGCAGCCAGCGACACCCTGACACTGCTACCCCGCGCTGTGGAAAGCCATGCGTGCCCGGGTGGCAGAGCCGGCGGTGGGCAGTGGGCACCTCGGCAGGAGGGGCAGGAGCCGCCTGCCTGCCCAGGGAGAGAAGCGCGGGCGCCTATCTGCGCTCACAGAGAGCGCGAACTCCTACCTGGGCTGTGCGGCCGCAAGCACAGCCACGTCGCGCAACGTCCTCTCAGCAGCCGCGCAAGCTGCGCGCCGGCGACCTAGCAGGAAGCCTAGCAGAACTACCGCCGCTGCAGAGGGAGAAGGAAGGACTGAAGTGGCGCGCCCGCCCCCTATCGGAGGCGGACCGAGACTGCGGCGGCACCGCCCCGCAAGCTGCGTCCGGGCCCGCCCTGCTCCCGGCCTCGCCTGCGTCCTAACGTAAGCGCAAGGGACGTCCCGCTGGGGTCGCAAGGGGAGGAATGGTAGTCACGGCTCGTCTGACACAGCTTGAGGCCAGACCGCTTCCCACTGCCAACCGGGGTCTTTCTACGCGCTCCTCGGGTAGCCTGGGCTGGGCGGGCGACAACCTCCCCGCAGCGCCAGCCAGGAGCAGGCTCCTGCGGCAGGCCCGGGTGCTGGCTGCTGTCCCGGGGAGACAACTGCCGGTTACCCCCGGGCTGCGCTCTGAGACGCCGAGAAGAGAGTGGGTACAACAGCTCCGTCCGAGCTGGCATGGCGCAGGTGCTTCGCTTGGGAAGGGCTGGGCTACATCTTCATGTATGGCTTGGCTTCGCGAACGAAGATCCAGGGAAGGCTCCACCCATGCTCCTCATCAGCGCCTTTTCCAAGCGCGCTGATAAAAAGAGGATAGCAGATAGCACCCTCGAACCTGCACAATGGATTTTNAGGGCCTAGCAAGCTTGGACACTGGCAGCGAGACTGTGCCTGACATCTTCATGTGTGATTGTTATAATTGGTATGTTAGTGATAGGTGTGGCTGGATTCGATGATACTGAGGTCTCTTCCAACCTTAATGATTCTGTGATTCTGAGAGGAAGGCTTGTAGTCAAAAAATTCCTTACGTGTGTATGTATATCCACAGCAATGCACCTGCGGGCAAACAACTGAGGGGGCCAGCTGTGGCCAGAAGTCAGCCTGGTGTCTCCTAGGCCAGGAGGGCCTGGGAGACTTTGAAAGTTTTATGTTTGTTTTATATTTTAAGCAATTTTTCTCCCCAAACAAACCAGAATTTACTCTGTTGCGGAACATAAAAGATGTAAAACATAAAAGGAAAAAAACAAACCTTTTTGAACAGTAGGACAGAGCTGATAAGTGTTACTGCATAAGAAGTAAAGGTAATCCCTTCCTCTTCTCTATCCTCAGCTGTGTTTCACAGAATCACAAAGGTTGAAAAAACCTCTAAGACCATCAAGTCTAACTATACTTATCACTACCATACCACTAAACCATGGCCCTAAGGAGAGCATCTAAATGTTTCTTAAGCCTCTCCAGGGATGGCGACTCCACCACCTCCCTGGGCAGCCTATTCCAAGACTTGCCAAACCTTTCAGTGAAGAAATTTCTCTTTATATCTAATCTAAACCTCCCCTGATTCAACTTGAAGTCATTTCCTCTTGTTAACCCTAGAGAAGAGACCTATCCCCATCTCACTCCAACCTCCTCTCTGGGAGTTGTAGAGAGAGGTAAGCTCTCCCATGTCTCCTCTTCTCCAGACTAAACACCCCAGTTGCCTCAGCTGCTTCTGATAAGACTTTTGCTCCAGACCCCTCACTAGCCTCATTGCCTTTCTCTGGACACACTCTAATGTCTCTGTGTCCTTCTTGGACTTAGGAGCCCAAAACTGAGTACAGTATTCTAGGTATCATCTCACCAGTGCTGAGTGCAGGAGGATGATCACTTCTCTGGTCCTACTGCTCTCACTATTTTTTTGGGGGGTTTGGTGGTTACTGTTCTTTTTTCAGCTCTGATATTGCTGTTACCCCACCCTAAGCCGCTGTAGAGCACAGATTGTGTGGCTCATAGTTTGTAAACAAGTTTTGAAAATGTCTAGTGCCTGCAGGTGACTCATGGGGGGTTGTCAAAGCAAGCTTGAGACACTACTTGTGCAAAGATGACTCATGGGGTGCTGTGTAGGTAGCTCAGCCTCAAGTTGTCCATAAGCCATAGATCAAACAGGGCAGTGCTGCTTCAGTCAAAGAACAGAAACCTGACCCTAACCTTGAAATTCCTCAACAAATAATATGCCCTAAGTCTCAATCCAAACCACTATTCAGTTGCCTGAGAAAGTAAGACTAAGAGAAGCTGGAGAGTTTTGGTGGCAGTTTCAGCTGCAATCACAAAATCAGCAAAAGAAAAGGAAAAAGAGCACACAGAAGAGAACCTCAGCCATGGATGAATAAATAAAGATAAGGGACAACGCCCCTTAAACATTCCAGAGGGTATAATCTACTGGGGCGTAGTCTTGCCCACAGTCATGTACATCAGGGGATAAAAACCCTAAAATGCGTTTAGGAACCGGGAGTGGAGTCACCTCTCCAAGGCTACATCTTGCCTGTATGAAGACCACTTCCCCTTGGTCAGGCCAAGGTCACCTTTCTAGAATTGAGAGCCCTTACCTGGAAGGGTAGTGCTGCAAGTTTGTAATCTTGCTAGTTAACACACCCATAATGTTTAGAATCCTATTGAGGTAGTTACAGTATATTCTTGCTTTTAAATTACAATAGCGCATTACAGAACCACAGAATCACAAAGGTTGGAAGAGACCTCTAAGATCATCAAGTCCAACCATACCTATCACTACCATACCACTAAACCATGGCACTAAGTACCACATCTAAATGTTTCTTAAGCCCCTCTAGGGACGGTGACACCAGCACCTCTGTGGGCAGCCTGGGTCAAGACTTAATAACTCTTTCAGTAAAGAAATTTCTCCTTAGATTTAATCTAAACCTCCCTTGCTGCAACTTGAAGCCATTTCCTTTCATTCTCTCACTGTTAAACCTGGAGAAGAGACCTACCCCCATCTTTGCTACAACCTCCTTTCAGGGAGTTCTAGAGAGAGATAAGGTTTCGCCTGAGTCTCCCCTTCTCCAGACTAACCAACCCCAGTTCCCTCAGCTTCTCCTCATAAGACTTGTGCTCCAGAGCCCTCCCCATCCTCATTGTCCTTCTCTGGACACACTCCAATGCCTCTGTGTCCGTCTCAGACTGAGGGACCCAAAACTGAACACAGTATTCTAGCTGTAGCCTCACCAGTGCTGAGTACAGGAGGATGATCACTTCTCTGCTCCTACTGCTCACACTATTTTTAATACAGTCCAAGATGCTGTTAGCTTTCTTGGCCACCTGGGCACACTGCTGGCTCATCTTCAGTCAACTATCAACCAGCACCCCCAGGTCCTTCTCTGCCAGGCACCAATCCAACCACTCTGCCCCAAGCTAATAGCATTGCATGGGGTTATTGTGAATCATGTGCAGGACCTGGCACTTGGCCTTGTTGAAGCTCATCCCATTGGCCTCAGCTCACTGATCCAGCCCATCCAGGTCCCTCTGCAGAGCCTCCCTGCCCTCGAGCACATAGACTCTCACTCCTGTCTTGGTGTCATCCACAAAATCACTGAGGGTGCACTCAATCTCATCATCCAGATCACTGAAAGACATTGAACATGTCCTCTTCTTTATTTTATGAGTTTCAACCTTCTGTTCTCAAAAACAGATTTCATCTTCAGAGATGCTTGTGAAGTACACAGTTGCCAAAATATTTAATATGAAACATCAAGGCTACATTGCTAAATGCTGTAATCTGTTACCACCATATTAGTATTCTTTTCTTCAAGAACAAAAAAAAAACCCAACAAAAATTTAATTAGATAGGTTCCTTTTCTCAAGACCTTAGCTTGAAGATTGAGAGACATGATTCTCCTCCTCTACTCCACTCTCATGAGACCCCACCTGGAGTACTGTGTCCAGTTCTGGAGCCCCCAGTGCAAGAAAGATAAGGACATGCTGGAAGGTGTCCAGAGAAGGGCCACAAGGACAATCAGAGGTTTGAGCACCTCTCCTATGAGGACAGGCTGAGAGAGTTGGGCTTATTCAGTCTGGAGAGGGGAAGGCTCCAAGGAGACCTTACTGTTGTTGTTGTGGCTAGGCTTCACAAACGAAGCTCCAGGGAGGGCTCCACCCACGCTCCNCTTACTGTGGCCTTCCAATATCTGAAGGGGGCTTACAAGAGAGCCGCTGAGGGACTTTTTAAGATGTCAGGTAGTGCTAGGACTAGGGGGGAATGGATCCAAATTAGAGGAGGGGAGATTTAGATTCGATGTTAGGAAGAAGTTCTTCCCTATGAGGGTGGTGAGACAATGGCCCAGGTTGCCCAGAGAGGTGGTGGCAGCCCCAGCCCTGGCAGTCTTGCAGGCCAGGCTGGCTGGGGCTGGGAGCAAGCTGCTCTAGTGGGTGGTGTCCCTGCCCATGGCAGGCGGTTGGACCTAGATGATCTCTAAGGTCCCTTCCAATCCTGACAACTGTACAGTTCTAATATCTAAAAGCTAGGGCAGCATTTGAGCTTATTTATTTTTTAATCTGTTGTTTAAAGTGAAAATTGAGGCAGCTATCTCACACAAGCACTGCGTTTACATCTTAAAAATCATCAGAGCTGACAGGTTCAGTTCAGCCCAGACTCAAGAACGGAGCAGCTTATAATCTTATAAACTTATAATCAAGACTGAAGTATGTTGGCAAAACAATGTTAAAAAACCTGCACCTGTACAAGCTTCGTCCCTCAAGCGATTACAGTCAGGGTCAAACTGATAAGGCTTCAGATTTTGCATTAGCATTTAACAGGAATAATCCTATGGTATTGAATGATGTTGCAATAGCTATGTCTTGCCACAAAAGGTGTTCTCCCTGAGTGTAGGTGTGGTTTTGCATAGCCCTGCTGAGCTCATAGGTCTGTGACAGTAAGAAGCTGTAAGTATATTAGCTCGTGGTAAGACCCTCTGCTGTTTCTCAGCTTATTCAAACCTAGCCCCTTACACAAGGGAAGTGACTGCAGTGGAAATATACTGTACTATACATACATGTGTGCAACCTGGTCAGATTCACAGAATCAGAAAGTCCAACCATGCCTATCACTACCATGCCACTAACCCATGGCCCTAAGGAGAGCATCTAAATATTTCTTAAGCCTCTCCAGGGATGGTGACTCCACCACCTCCCTGGGCAGCCTATTCCAAGACTTAACAACCCTTTCAGTGAAAAAATTTCTCCTTATATCCAATCTAAACCTCCCCTGCTGCAACTTGAAGCCATTTCCTCTCATCCTCTCACTGTTAATTCTGGAGACCTACCCCCATCATTGCTACAACCTCCTTTCAGGTAGTTGTAGAGAGAGATAAGGTCTCCCCTGAGCCTACTCTAGACTAACCAACCCCCTTAAAGGTGACCTGCTTGTAATATCTGGGCAACAATGCAACCTACTCTGGTCTATGGATAAATCTCTTAAGAACCATTAAAAAAGACTTCAGGGCTCTGGGTCCTTTAGTGGAAGGATCAGGAGCTCAAGTAATATTTTCCTTTCTTTCCATGGTTGCTGAAGAAAATATTGATAGGAATAAGAGGATCCATTCTCTTAATTTATGGCTGCAATGCTGGTGTCACCGTTGGAACTTCGGATTCTTTGATCATGGGAGGATTTATTCTTCTCCTGGTCTGTTGGCATATAACAGGAAAATAACTGACTCATAGGGGTAAAAGGGTAACGTCTTATGAGCTGGCATGGTTGATAGATAGGACTTTAAACTAGATTGGAAGGGGGTAGGGGATAGTATGAGACATGATAATGCAGAGGGATGGGTTGGCTCCTCAAAGTTTGTGGGACTAAATGCAGGTAAGGTACTTTTGCCTGATTCAAAGAATAGCAAATGTAAAGGGTCACTCTTGAAATGTTACTATACCAATGCATGCAGCATGAGGAATAAGCAGGAGGAGCTTGAAGTTCTAGCCCAGTCTCAGTTATGACATTATTGGACTATGTGAAACATGGTGGGATGAGTCCTGTGAATGCTGTGCTGTGATGGATGGGTATAAAGTCTTTAGGAAAGATAGGCAGGGTAGAAGAGGCAGAGGGGTGGCATTGTATGTAGCTGAGGGGCTGCAGTGCACCCAACTC
>VWZO01015151.1:20291-31454 GCA_013396975.1 Bucco capensis
TGGGGGGTGCTGTGGACTCCATTGGAGGATGTGAGGCTCTCCAGAGAGATTTGGATAGGTTGGAGGTCTGGGCAGTCACAAATCAAATGAAATTTAACAAGAGTAAGTGCTAGGTTTTACACTTGGGGAGGTGTAACCCAAAAAACACCTACTTTCTGGGGAATGTTAGACTGGGATGTAGCACAGCTGAGGGGGATTTGGGAATAATAATAAATAGGAAAATGAAGATGAGTCAGCAGTGTGCCTCAGCAGCCAAGAGAGCCAACTGGATCCTGGCGTGCATCAAGCACTCCATCACTAGCTGAGCCAGAGAAGTGCTAGTCCTGCTCTACTCAGCACTGGTGCAGCCTCACCTGGAGTATTGTGTGCAGCTCTGGGCTCCACAGTACAGGAAGAACATAAAGTTGCTGGAGAGCACCCAGAGGAGGGCCACAAAGATGGTTAGGGGCTTGGAGGGGAAGTCATATGAAGAAAGGCTGAAATCACTTGGCCTGTTCAGTCTGGAGAAGAAAGACTGAGGGGAGATCTCATTGCAGTTTATGACCTCCTCACCAGGAAGGGAGGAGTGGAGGCTGAACTCTTCTCTTTAGTGGACAGTGACAGGACACAGGGGAATGGTATGAAGCTGTCCTGGGGGAAATTCAGGTTGGATGTTAAGAAAAAGTTTTTCACCCAGAGGGTGGTGGAGCATTAGAACAGGCTCCCCAGGGAGGTGGTCATGGCTCCAAATCTTGTGGAGTTTAAGAGACGCTTGGACAATGCCCTTAGTCACCTCGTGTTGGGAGTTGGACTTGATGATCCTTGTGGGTCCCTTCCAACTCATGTTGTTCTATGATTCTATGATTAAGAATAACGACTCTTAAAAAACTCCGTAATATGAACTGCCTCCTTTTACCATTTGGTAATATAGACAGTTTGTGCCCTAAAGCTTTGTTAACCTGTAGTAAGAAACTAGGCCATTCTTGATGGAGGAGATAAACCTGACCCTGAGATGAAATGAATCTCTCCTTCTGCTTAGACCTCCTCGGTTATGTGGGAATTGCAAGGGAGCTCCACTGACCCAAATGTCTCATGGTAGTAATCTGTTTTCTACATGGTAAAATGAGGAATCTCTAAAGCTAGCTCTTCCACCCAAAAGCCTGAATACTTGCTTCCTCTAAATGGCCAAATTTCAGATGTAATCAGAAAAGTCATGGCCAGCTCTGCATTTTGATTTTATTTAAAGCTACTAGAAGTAAGAACTGATTACTGGAATGGGGAACTTTCTTTCTGATTACGTTACTCCCAGCCTGGGCTCTTGATAATGGGGCAGAGGCATTCGTGAGCTGTGTTGTCAGCAGCCAGGTGCAACAGTCTACTGACTCTGCAGTTTGTGTGCTGCTCCTATTTCCTTTTTATATGAAAACGCACTAAAATGTTGACATGGATGTAAATTCTTTAGAACTAAATAATTCAAATTTATTCTTCATTTCTCCAGGTTCCTTTTGTCAGTACCTCCTGATGAATGCCTTTTCGATATCAGACGAGTATGCTTTTCTGCCCTTCATTTAGCAAGATGAGAACAAGAGACCCCTCACAATTGTTGCCCATTTTAGAATGAAAAGACGTGTATTTACTTTCCATAAATTCTAATGCATTTTTTCCCTGTGCATCCATCCTTGCCAAAAGTTTGGTGGCACTGAGAGTGTCTTACTTGAAATATCTGGGGATGATTGTGATGGCTGGTATCTGATGTAACTTTCTCTTATGAAGTAGGAGGGGACAAGCCTATGGACGTTCAGAAAAAAAACCTTCAGAAAGCTTATCAACAAGATGGACTCTACAAAGAATGTGTAAGTAGTTTTGCCTACGCGTGAGGTTGTTGTTCTTAAAGCAGTCAAAGTTACCAACATGCCAATAAGATGGACCTGGTGTTTCCTTCAATCTGTTTACTGTCCTTTATAGCAACTTTATTCGAAGGGATGTGCAATTATTTGGCCTTCATTTTCTACCATCTCCTACTTTCTCTGGCATGCTGAAGCAGCACTTTCCCACCCCCCTTCTGCACCACAACTTTGGTTTGAGGACACTGGGGTTAAACCCAGCACCATTTCTTCTCTCTTTAAAGCTGCCACGACTGACCACTAATTTGTTCTTACATGAGCAAGGCTATTGCCATACTAATCTTATCATTGGTAGGAAGAGGTAAATGGTAACACCACCTGGCACTCTGCAACAATCACCACAATAAATGTTTCCATCAGAGGGAAATCTGTGCTTAGTCTACCACAGCCTAACCCAAACAGCATGTGAAATGTTAATTGTAAGTATGTTTATTTTTTCTTTTCTTTTCTCTTTCCTTTTCTCTTTTCTTTTCTTTTTTCTATTTTTCTGTGGAAGGCAGCTAGCCCTACCATGAGATTTATAGAACCAGTCTACAGCACAATTGTGCCTAAACATTTTGCCTTAAACATTGCAGTTCCTTTTCCTTTTGTTTAATATCATGCTGCCATTGGCTCTAAATAAATATTGATTCATCTACACAAAAGTTTGCATTCAGCTAATTCCAATTACCATCCACTTCCATTTTTTAACCTAACTGATGCTACATCAATTTAATCAACAATTTTAAATATTTTGTGAAATATTTGTATTACACATAGGTGTGGAGATAGTATCAAGATAGCATAGATTTAAGCTCATACATACATGTCATGCACACAGGTGGATGCAGAGGTGCTGCATTGTATTGCACTACTGCATTTGTATTGCAGCGCATTCCTGTCAACACATAGTGCAGGAAGTCCATGTAGGAATGGAGTGTGTGTATAAAATCAGTGCTGTTAGCCCCTTTGCAAAAATGTGCATGCTTCCAAAATTGACAAGTGAGAGGGATATTAAAATGTGTGTATACAGATATATATATGCATACCAGGCAGACACAAATGATGTAACATTGTTCACTCATTCTAGCTGTACAAACAGTGCTGTCAATATAAAAACTTTCATCCCCTTGGCTACAGATATGCTCAGAAGATTATTATTAGTTTGGATTAATAGTTGCAGGCCTCAAAAGACAAAATCAGCTATTGATAATTGCAAGAAATATACAGCAGCAACTCTCTCATCTCAATCTGCTTGTGCTTTATTCCCCTGGTACAGGAGAGATAAGAAGACACATTCTTGAGTGCAATATAATTTCTTTGCACCTATCTGCTTGCTACAGACTTATGACGAATAGTCAGAGTGGTAAAGTTCTTTTATCACAAAACCTACCCTTCGAAATAAAATTAATTCTTTTTAAGTAGCTCCAAACACAAAAATCAAACTGTCCACTTGACCACCATCATCATCATCGTTGATATCATCACAAAGGCTCAGAAGAAAGATCAGCACGGGACTGAAAACACTTCCTATAATCTGCCTACCTATTCTTTATTTGCTGACAATGAAAAGAAAAGGGATGTGAGAGTCCGTCTGTGTGTGCGCAGGGACGAGCGGGACACGGAATGTCATCTGAAAAAATAATTCAATAGCTTAGGTTAAGAAAATGATTGTTCAGCTTTCTTCAAAAGAAACCAAATGATTATCACCGAAGGTAACGATCACACTTCAAAGCTCTGCTCTCCTGAACGAGGGCAGGCAAGTGTGGAGAAGGCTCGACCCTTGGGTCTCGCCCCACCACCGAGCACTCCTGCTTTTGCTCAGGATTGCATTCACACAATCACCAGCAATTACAAGCGTGTCTACCCTGGGAGAATGAAGACTGGGAAGGTGAGAGGCAGGACGTGATTCCCCTTGGGAGCAATCAGAGTCGGGAAAGGTTTCGTTCCACACTGTGATAATTATTCATCTAAATAATAAATTTCAATTTATTAAAGTGAATTGAGGCAAACAAAACAGCGCTGTGGTACATGGGGGGGACCCTACCTGTCCCCCCACACGTGCGCGAAAAAGGACTCTAATGGTCCAGTTTTTATAGTTTTTCATGAATGGGCGTGTTCTTCCAGTAGTTTTTCACACCCTTTTCCCTGCTACGGGGTGTGGTGGCTCCAGCAGCAGCAGGGGGTCTGTCGGCTAACTTCCCTGGTTCAGACTTTTGCCCTCGGGGTAACCTCGGTTCCAGGCACTGCGGACATTCCCTCCCGACACAGCCCCTGTGGGCTCACCGAGACACACCCAAATGTACTCCACAAGACATTAAAACATTACATATAGCTTGTGGTTATACAAGGAAAGGTCATATTTTATCATCTCATCAGGAATCAGATGGATGTACATACATCACACACGCAAACGGTTTGTTGATCGTATTTAGTGGGCCGCTTAGGCTGGCACACGAGCCCAGATGCCATTTCAGCGCAAGTTTACGCCTTTGCAGGCGTGAAGGGGAGGTAGGGAAAGGGAAGGAAAACGGCGAAAACCGCCACAGAAGCTGTTGTATTTACTCCGTGCAGCGCCCCAAGGGAGGACTGCTCCGGGGAGAAGCCGCTCTATAGCACGGGCTTCCTTTGGGGACAAACGGAACGGGAGCCGAGCAGACCCGGGCAAGCGGCGGCCCCGCCGCAGGGCGTTGCATCGGCCCTGCCGGGCTGCCTGCCGCAGGCCTTGCCGCGGGGAACCGGGCCGGGGCGGGGCCGGGCGTCGTGGCTTGGACCGTGCCGGAAGGCGGCGCTGTTGTTGCCGAGGCGCGGCCGCTGCCCGGGACGCGCCGAAGCGCGGCGGCGGCGGCGGCTGTAGCTGGTCTCAGACGCGTGAGCGGCGAAGGCGGCTCCTGCCCGGCCACACGCTTCGCCGAGGAGCCCCGTGCCGGCCGGGGGCTGCCGGCTTCCGTGACAGCTCCGCTGCCGCTGCGGGAGACGTAAAGAGACGTAAGGAGAAAGCCGTTGTGTGAGTTGGACTACCAGGGTCAATAAAGACTTCCAGGCCTTGGACTGACGTGTCATAGTTTTCAGTCCTAAAACTACCTTTTTCATTAACTTTGTTGTAACGTTCTTAACCCTCTGCTAACAAGAGAGCCAGACAATATTTTTTGTTTGATGGCAGCCAAAAATAATAAGTAGCATCAAGGTGCATGCACAGTTGAAATGCTGTCCAGTTTTTGGATGCCTAAGTGCCTGTGTCCACACTGAAGTCAGCTGCTTTGCTATTCACACTGACGTTCCTGCAGAGCTACTTGTGGACACAAACTTGAACATACAAAGTTCCATCTAAACGCAGGGAGGAGCTTCATTCCTTTAAGGGTGGTAGAGCACTGGAACAGGCTGTCCAGAGAGGTGGTGGAGTCTCCATCTCTGGAGACATTCCAAACCCATCTGGACACATCCTGTGCAACCTGCTGTAGGCAAACCTGCTCTGACAGGGCAGTTGTACTAGATGATCTCCAGAGGTCACTTCCAATCCCTAATATTCTGTGATTCTGTGTCATGAAGGATCACTTTCCAAGCAGATTCCCCAGTAGACAAGACACTGCTGATAGTACCTGTGCAGTCCCACTGGGTGTGCATCATCATGCTGATAGATCCTCATTCCTTTTTTTCTGAGTTCAGCAACTACCTTAACTTACACCAATGCAAATAAGTACAGGATGACACCTAGCAGATCTCACTGACCTCACTTCCTCATCTGCACAAGTGTGAAGTGAAAGTAATCTATGAGAACAACTCAATTTATAGTTGAGAAAAAAGCATTAAAGGGAAATAAAAGAGCAGAGCAAGCTGGAAAATCTACCTTGATGTTCTTCTGCAAATTCTTCAGGTTTTTCACTTTCCTAGAAAACAACTCAAGGGCAAGTTCCCCAGGTACCAGGAGAAATGACAGAGCAATTAGAGTGTATCACTATGCTCCTTGTGCCAGAAAGCTAAACATTGCATAATGCTTGCCATAAAGGCTGTCCCCAGGAGGCCTGGCTGCTAATCACAGAATCATTAAGATTGGAAGAGATCTCTAAGATCATCAAGTCCAACCTCAACATATCACTTCCATGCCACTGAATCATGTCACTAGGTTCACCATCTATATGTTTTTTGAACACCTCCAGGGATTTTTCCTGATATTCAATCTAAACTTCCCCTGGTGCAACTTGAGGCCATTTGCTCTTGTCCTATCATTGTTAACCCAGGAGAAGAGACTGACTCCCACCTTGCTACAACCTTCTTTCAGATAGCTGTAGGGTTTTGCTGTTGCTTTAAGAAAATAAAAAGCTTTTTCTTTTCTTGGTATTTACTGAAGAGGCAGATAAAAATATACAAGGTGACAACATGTCATGGCACTAAGACAGCTCCATTGTCCCTAAGTATCTGCTACGCAAATGGGATTTGGTGTGAACCTGGTTCTGCCACCTCAACATTTTACTCCATTATCACATGGGAGAAGAGTACTGCTATTGCTGCTCATCTGCACTCTGTTTTGACATCCATTTTGTTAATTCCCAGGTATTTCTGTCCTCCTTATGAGGGACAAAATACTCCAAAACAAAGGGAGGATGCTTCCATTTGGAGACATGCTTCACTCCAGATTCTGCCTAGAAAGGGACAGGGTTTCTAAGTATTCTAAGTAGTTCACTGATTAGTACCACATGCCTAATCTGTTGGAATGCTGGGGGCGGGTCTAGGGCTCTTTTTCCCTGGTTTTCTTGGCTTAGGTTAGACACAAGCTAATTTGATGAGGGTAGGCATGTACCTTCCCACAGAGTGCTTCCCTACAGTTGTGCTTGGCCATTTTAATCTTCAGGGAACATGGATCCACAATACATCCCCAGCTATAAAGAACAACTCTCAAAGGACATCACAAGCAGCTACAATATAGAGTTAGAAGTTATTGGTTCAAAAAGTTAACTACAACCCAGAAGAAATAGGATCATGCAACCACAGCACATTTGGATCTTCCGAAAAAAAATCATACCCAATAGTATAGAAAGTGGTGGAATAAGATTAGGGAGCTTTTTGTTTGTTTCAGTCACCAAAGTTAAAAGGATCTTGAATGGAACACGGCCAAAGTTAAAATCGTCAACACTTCTGCATTCCAACCCACTCCACTTAAGAGTCTGAACAATCCCTCAGAGCTCCTTTCACATGCTCAGCCTGCTGTATTGCCAGTAGGTTTTACTCTCAGTGCATTGTACCAATGGATTTTGACTGGGGGGAAGATATTGTGACTGGCAGGGAATGCCACGTTCAGCCTTTACAATACACTTTCCAAGTCAGACTGAGCTTCAGAGCACAGCATACTGAGCAAGGTCATGCTTGACACCACTTTCCACTCAGAAGTCAGAAGAGTCAGAGGAACAGTACAACAACAGGTTTATTAAATAGAAGTACAGTATTACTAGTGTGATAATGCTTTTGTTGTGGGGTACGTAACAATAGGAAGTTTTTGCATCTCATCTTGCAGTCTCCTCCTTCTTACCCACTTGGGTGCTGGTGGGATTTGAACCCGGCACCCTTAGGGATAAAAAGGATGCTTCAGCCACAAACTGCACCTGTACGAGAGAGCAACTCAGGTCAAGGAAAAAATAGAAATAAAATGGAGTGCCGTCTTTAATAAGGGGAAAACAAGGAGAAGGAGATTTTAGTTTATTTAAGCAGGCATTTGACTCCTCTACTTCAAGCATGGCGATCAGGAGGATGGGGCCACTCTTTTTTCTGGGGTACTGTCTGACAGGACTAGAGGCAATGGGCAAAAACTAGCACACAGCAAGTTTCATCTTCACATGAGAAGGAACTCTGAGGGTGGTGGAGCACTGGCCCAGGCTGCCCAGGGAGGTGCTAGAGTCTCCATCTCTGGAGAGATTCCAAACCCAACTAGACACCATCCTGTGCATCCTGCTCTAGGTTCTCCTGCTCTCACAGGGCACTTGGACTAGATGACCTCCAGAGGTCACTTCCAACCCCAAACATTCTGTGATTCTGTCAATCTGTCACTTATTCGTTCTATATGAGCAGCATATGGATAGCCTCGGTAGTCAGACAGTACATTAATGTAACTGAACACCCCTCAAATAGCTTTTAATGAGGTTCTTTAAGCTCCAGTTTCTCAGAAACTCTTCGAAACAGCCCAACACATATTAGCACCTGAGAGAGGCCAGTGAGCATTGCTAGCCACCGTTCTGCCCCAATGTCAGACCTCCCAGAAGCACCACAGAGGACTTCTTTTCAGATGGAAGCCCTGGGTTTTATTTTTAAGTCTCCCCATAGAAATATTTTAAGATTATCTTTTACTATATCAACCTTTTTGCAAGATTTCTTTACAGAATAGAGATTTGTTGCCTGTACAAATGGAAGTGCTTGGTACTGTGCCTGGGAGCAAGAGAAGAGATGAAGCACACTCTGGCTTTTCTGTTCTCATTCAGTTCAGCGTTTTCAAGCTAGCACCACCACCACACTCCCCTCCTGGGATCTTGGTCATATCACCCTTAGAAAGAGCATCCTTCATCTCCGTGGCCTGAAACCATGTTATTCACTAGTGCTCTAACTATAACTATACAGGGCAAAACTGTCCTTTGGAAGCAAATCATAGCCTAGTTTGACCAAGACATATTTCTGCATATTTATTTCTCTCAGGAGCTTGAGAAGGACACAGCTGCTTGTAGCCCTGTCCTTGGCACTGGTAAGGCTGCACCTTGAATACTGTGTTCAGTGCTGGGCCACTCACTACAAGAAGGACATTGAGTTGCTGGAGCATGTCCAAAAAAGGCAAAACAAGTTGGTGAAGGGTCTAGAGCACAAGTGTTATGAGAAGCAGCTGAGGGAACTGGGTTTGTTTAGTCTGGAGAAGAGGAGGCTCAGAGGAGACCTTCTCACTCCGACCTGAAAGGAGGCTGGAGTGAGGTGAGGCTCAGTCTCTTCTCCCAGGTACTAAGTGATAGGACAAGAGGAAATGGCTTCAAGCTGCTGCAGAGAAGTTTAGATTGGACATTAGGAAGAATTTCTTCACTGAGAAGGTAATCAGGCATTGGCACAGGCTGCCAAGGGAAGAAGCAGTGGCATCACCATGCCTGGAAGAGTTCAAAACACCTGTAGATATGGTGCTTGGGGACATGGTTTAGTGGTGGGCATGGCAGCGTTAGGTGGATGGTTAGACTCCATGATTTCAGAGGTCTTTTCCAACCATAATGATTCTGTGATTCTAGAAGCTCCCAGCAGCTCCCTTTATCCACAAACCAGACCACTGTCAGCTGTCCCCTTCTCTCTTCACCCTTCAAAGTATCTTTTGGTTCCTACTATGTTTTAATCTCAAGATTTTCTGCTTGGCCTAAATAGCTATTTGGCCTGCAGCCTGGAAGCAGCATCTTCGCTGCTAATAAAACAGCCACTGTCTTACAAATATGTGTAAGTATCAGGTGAGAAGCTGTTAATGCAAGACTGATGGAAATTCCCAACCTTGTTTCTCTAAGTCTCATATTGAATTACAAGACAATATTCCTATAGGAATGCCATTCAGGTAGGTTAGGCCCAGAGCCATTATGACCTTGGCCAGATCACACTCCATATTTGGCAAGTCTTTTTAGACTAATGTACTGAGCAGCACACAGCAGGTCCTTGTGTGCCACAGACTCTTCTGAGGTCAGCTTATTGCAGAGCAACCCTGCAAGTCCCACTGCATAGTGAATTTAATACACAGCTGCACAGTACCCTGGAAAATGTGCTATGGGAGCAGTCTTGGGCAAAAAAGGATTGTGAAATCTCCTTGACCGTGAGAGTAGTGCCTGGATGGACTCAGAGCAGCCAGCTTTTTCCCCAAAGCTTTCCAATAAGCCTAGTTTTCCTCAAAGCAGTGAGAATGCTGCCATCTAGCCACACAGGAGCAGTACAGCTTTAGTCCAGCTCTGCTAGACAAAACGTTTTCCCTTTCAGTTGGGAATAGAGCAGATAAGAGATAACAAAAATTCCAACTACATTTCTGTTCCTTTAAAAAGGTGCAGGCACTATGTGCTATTAGAAATGTTATAGCATTATAGAATACTATTCTGGCAGCAAACTGAAAAGAGAAAGACAACAAGCTTAAAAGTATAGATTCTCTTTCCAGTTTGAGATTCATCTCCCAAAGATTAGGATTTCTACAAAATGCTCTGTCTAACAACCCTGCACATGCACACTGAAGATGTGTTCTTGCACCTTAAAAATGTGCCAGTTCCCTCTCAGGTCAGTAGCTTGCAATATCTTCAAAAGCTGCGATATTACCTTTGTCAGACAGCTGCTATGGCTGTTTCCTCACTTGCCTTCAGGGTACTTTATCTACCAATGTTCATAGAGTTTGAAGGCAGGGAAAAAAGGTAATCATCACAGTAAGATCATCTACTCATCCACCTCAAAACGTTTTACTATGGTTTCAAGCTGTAGAAGAATTATGTATTCAATTGTACCCACACAAGAGTGATTTACTGTGCTTCCATCAGTGTTTTGGGGGCTGCTGACTAAAAGCACTCTGTCTACACACCATGATTCCCATCAGATGTGTGGCCAGGTTACAGCCATCCCAGCACTAGAGTAAGTCCATGAGATGTATTTGCATACTAGTAAGTCATTTTGGAAAATGCTTGCATATTTTTTATTCACAGACACCCCTCACCCCCTGTGTTTGCTAGCTTCTACAGATCTTTCAAGATCCTTCAATGATTTTATTTTTTGAATGATGTTTAAATACCTTGGATATAGACATGCTTATATACCTAAATATACATGTATACATGTAAGTATTTTCTGTTTCTTGTCAGTAGGGAAAGAAGTGAAGAACGGGTAAATAAGAAGTTGGGACCATGGCATTCTGAGATAAATGTTGTGCTGGAAACATGGAGTATTCTATTGGCTCCATCGCTCCCCAGGGGGCAGAGGAGGCAGACTGGCAGGAGAGTGTCTTGTCCTTTTTCCTCATCACATCACGGGAAGACAGAGATCACAATCAATATTTATGAAACACCCGTTATTAATTAAGCTGATAAACTGAGATAATCAAGCAGTTAGAACAAGGCAGAGCACCCCTTGCCCACTGCAGCCCCGTCTCGTGTCCTGAGCCCAGGCCAGGTCAGGCCAAGCCGCAGCCACTCCTGCAGAGATGCTCTCGCTCGGCCGTGGTAACCTTTCCAAGCCCTCCCTCTTGGAAAAGGCCGACATGGAGGCACTAGTCCCCTCAGCGCGGAGCCCCTCAGCCCCGATCCCCTGATCCCCTCAGGCCTAGCCCCCCCAG
>VWZO01015151.1:39500-55679 GCA_013396975.1 Bucco capensis
TGTCCCTAAGGACATTGTCCCAGGGGACCTCTCCCATCAAGTCTCTCAGCAGTTGGAAGTTTGCCTTCCTGAAATTCAAAGTCCTTACTTTACTCTGTGCCATGCCTGTGCTTCTAGTGATTGTGAACCTGACTAAGGCATGGTCACTACACCCTAGACTCCCCTCTATCTCCACCTCTTTAATGAGGTTTTCTTCATTGGTCAGCAGCAGGTCTAGCAATGCATTGTCCCTAGTTGGTTTATCTAGAACCTGTGCCAAAAAGTTATCATCCATAAACTCCAGGAGTCTCCTGGACTGCCTACACCCCGCTGTATTGTTCTCCCAGCAGATGTCTGGGTAGTTAAAATCCCCCACCAGGATGAGGGCTGGTGAGCTCAATGAAGTTGTGTCAAAGAAGGAAAGCTGTTGCTTGTAGCAGTGCGAGACGGGTTACAGAGATAAGGTTTACAGCCCAAGGCTTATGCTGGAATTGCCCCATTAACAATTCCTCAGAGCTAACAGCGCGTGACTGCATAGTCACAGTTGCTCACCATGTTCTCCTTTCTCATCAAATCTAGGATAAGTCTTTGCTTGAAAAGCATGGGCCAGCAAATCACAGTGACATGGGAAGTTTGGAAAAACTGTCAGAGTAGCAACTATCAACAAAGTGATGCTAGGTAGCCCTTAAAAAATGGGAAGCCTAGAACAGGGCTTGAGAATATTCTAAGTGGCAAGAATACCAGCATTAAGATAACACCATATCTGCTGCCCTGTGCTCTAGCATCTCAATCCTGAAGTTGAATTGAAGGTGTGGTTTTCATAAGCATTTCTTCCTTCATTACTTAAAGCTAGCAGGCATGGTTGTCCTTTCACATGAATCTGATTCATGGTAACATTCATCTCTGTCAATGTTATTTCACTCCTTGGCTGTTCTTCCTATAAGTATAGGGGTAGAAAAACAGTTGACTGTGCAATATCTCATACAGGTAACACCATATAAGGAGGGGAATCCAAAACTCATCTTTTGAAGTTACTTTATTTAAGATACTACTATTCCTAAATTGGGCAATACCAACACTCTCTTCTGTTAGTTTCTCCCTGAGGGACTTCCCACTCAGTAACAAACAGAAATACTTCTATCATTTGAAAAAACCAGGAAATAATTCTAAAGCCAAAGCAGTTGCCAGGGAATCCTGACTACTCTAGTTTCTGAACCTAATTGATTTTATTATTTTGATCTCATGGATTCTCTTCAGAAACACAAGACTCAGATGACAAAACATGCCATTTTTTTATTTGAGAAACTCTTCAAACTCCAACTCTAACTGCCAATAATCTACACACAAACCAGCTGATGAAATGGTCAGGCTATGTGGGATGGACCCAGTACCAGTCTGCTTGTTCAGATGGGGAACGGAGAAGGGACACGTGACCCAAAACATAGGTGAGGAACATGAAGGAAAGGGACAAAGGAAGCATTAACAAAAGACAAATACTCTGCTGATCTGCCTTCAGTGAGGTAGAAGTCCAATTCTACCTCCAGTTGGTATGAAGTCCTATCCAAGGTCTTTGAAGAGGAGCGCTCTGAGTTTGCATTGTGCTAAGATGGATAACTAAATCATCAGCTGTGCTGTTGGAAATGGCTCATCTACCTTACTAAAGCTACAAGCAATCAAGAGCTACTGTGTGTCAAACACCAACACACAAATCCATTGGTGAAGAAGGGCTGACAGAGGGTGTTGGTTTGAATTACAGAAGTGTTTACCCCCAGAGTGAGATTTACAGGGAAGCTTTCTCTGCCTGAGAGAGGCAGACTCATGTTAGCAGCCAGTCTTATGTTAATTATGATTTTAAAAGCCGGCCTCTTACCTCCATAATTTTCTTTCTTGCATGGGATAAGAAAATTCAACCTCCAGAGTAGTATCCATGGTGGAGCCATCCTAGTTTACTATGTGTGCAGGTAAAAGTCTTGGCACCTGGCACACTGCAGTCCCTGCTGTGCTGAACAGGGCAGGAAGGGAGCTGTAGCCAGGCGGGAGCCCAGGGCTGTTCATCTTCACTGAAAAGCAGAATCTAACAGTGATTGAAGACCTCTGGTTTTTATTCCCATCTATTCCTTACCCTTGTTAATCCAAGAAGACTAAAAAACTCAAATACAGTCATATATCTCAACCATTACTCAGGGTCAACCCATATTTTAACTTAATCATTCTGTTTAGCCTATTTAGTTTTCCTTTCTTTTTGATGAAAGTTATTTTCTTCACCTCTTCTTGGACCAAACCCACTATTTTAAGTGAAAGAAGAGATTGCTGTACACATGCTCTTAAGAAGCACTGCTCTGAACTGGAAAGAGTATTCTCAATGGATTAAAATGCTGTGATAATTGTCAGCTTTCCCAAGACAAAACATGCTAGCATACCTGGAGGGCTCCACACTGTACATCCCTTTCTCTCAATGCTCCCTCCCCAAAAGGAAAGGGGTAAGCTTTGCCACATGCTCTGAACAAACAATATGGGTTATTTCAGTTTAACAGAGAAGGAACTTCAAAGGTGAGAAGCTTTCAAAAACCACCAATAAAGCAATAAAAAGAGGGGAAAACCCCAACAGGATAAAAAAATAACACCACCTTGTCAGCAGCTATCTCCCTAGTTAACACCAAAAAGCCAATTAACATGGCAATTCTTACAGGTTGAACTCTACAAGGTAATTTAGTCAGGAGGAAAAGACAACTTGCATGGGAGATATCCCTTGCTTAAGGGCAGCTAGGTTCTAGAAGCTTTAAAGACAGATAGGAAAATAAATCAATGACGACTAATAGACCCAAAAATACATTTTCATATGTGAAAAAAGAGGAGAGGGGAAAAGGAGTTTCCTTTTGTCTCACTACATCAAATAACAGAATTTCCTGTTATTTGGCCAATTGCTTCTGTTTGTTATTTTTTTGCTTTGACTAATAGATTTTGTGCCTGGCCACTCAATGAAAGCCCCTTCCCTCTTTCACAGTCCAGAAATGGAAGCTTAATGGGAAAGCATATTCTGGTTTTACTTCTCCAATTAGAGTGGCAATCCACATTCTTGACTTTCCACATAATAAAGACTTTTATTTATATAAAAGCAATGAGATGCAAAACAACTTTACAACTCCTACAAAAGTGAAGTATAAGCAAAAATATCAATTATGACTTGTACTCATAACTTTACAAAAGCATTTCCCAGTTACACTGACTGCATAACTGCAGTTATAACAACCTCTGGCAAATAGATGAAGCCTACTGCATACTGTCATCTCTTACTTTCCCATCAGCATAAATCCATGTGGCTAACTTTTTTTCTACAAGTTTCTTCTAAAGCAACACTAGAACACAGATAGGAACAGAAAAGAGAGATGTGTTACAGATCTTATCAAAGTATTTCAAAATGATTAGGAAGATACATTATTTCCTTGGCTCCTACTGCTGCAACTATATTGCCATTTAGAAACTGGAAAGTTTTTAAGCCTTAATTCAAACAGTTGATTTACTGTGTTGGATTGTACTGGATTGGCCACATTTGCAGAATCCAATCTACTGAGCCATCTGCACCACAACTGCTTTCCAGGCTTTGTCTTTGTCAAAATCCTTTAAGGTATTATTGGGCACCTAAAAGGAAACAAAATTCAGACAAAAGGAAACATGAAACAATGCTTTGGTTAAAAACTGAAGTTCAAGCAAATAACTATCTGAGAGAAGCTAGGAGAATGCAAATGTAATTACAGTCAGAGCTATTAATATATTCTCTTCTGTAAGTCATATCATTTTGCATATTGTATAGCATACAGTTATGATATAAGATAGAATAGTGCAAATTGTGTGATACTTGAGGCATTTTGGGCAAAGAAACATGGCCAGGTTCCTCTTTTAAACATGTGATTTTGGCCATATTTCCAAGATTTTTGCCAAAAGGTTGTGAAAGCCCTAAAGCCTTAATCTCTAAACCCAACAGGCAGAAATAGTCCCCTACAGTGCAACTGAAGCAAGATTTATCTACATATAGGTAAGCAAACTTGTCTTGCCTAAGAACACAGAGTTCTGAGAAGCCAAAGGGACCTCCAGCTTCACCTGGAACATTATTTGTGTGTTTAAGTACTAGAAGGTATGCAAAAAGGTGTTGCTTTTCAAGACAAAGTGCTCCTTTTAGCATTTACCTCACCCAATTTTTCAGTGACTCACAAACTAGCAATACTTCTATAAACAGTGCCCAGATTGGATCTGTTTAGCCATGCCATGACCTATGCTCAGAAATGTCACTTGCAGCTGTGGAATGTCGCTGTGCTTCCTCTTTTCTACAGAACATAACTCTCAGGGCAGAGATCCAGAAAATAAGCAACCTATGTCAAACACCTTCAGCAGCCTGAGGGGACAGAAATCCACAGCTTCCACTTTCTATTGCCAGCTGGATAATCACCTGACTGAATCCCAACACTTTCTTTCTTTCCAGTGCTGTTTCAATGCAGATGCTCTTTTTAGAGCAGAGGCTGAACCCAGCACTCTTTCTAGTGCTAGGTCATGAAGGAAGCAACCAGTTAAGGTGAGCTAATCTCTCTTAGTGTTTAAGGATATAGTGCTTTGTTCTGCACAGCAGAGGTGAGGAAACCTAAGGGCTACACAGTGCTGTGCTAGGAGACAGATGGAGTTAACTTATGCAAGCTGAAGAAAGCTGGGCTCCCCCAGGCCCTGAAATGGCACTCTGGCCCTGAATGACTACAGGAAAAGTGCTAGGAAGTAACACAAAACATTTTGTTCTTGTAATCTTTTTAAATACAGATTTTATAATGGCTATAAATACACACCTCTGTTGTTCTGTAGTCCTGTTTTATAACCTGGGATGCTGTCCACGATGAATCGTGTCGTTTCATTTTTGCCTTGTAATTGACACACTGTATTACAGTTCCAATAGTAAGGCATGCCTGAATGAGCAGCATCAACATCAGAAGCAACAGGAGCACATCATAAGATTGCTGAAGAAAGACATGAATGTTAACTGCTTGAATGCAGTATTTTCTGCTGTTCTCACACCCATCTTCTTGAGATTTGCATCTAGATTTCATTTTGAACTCAAATTCTAATTTACAGTTTGTTTCAGCAGGAAGCTTCAATTAAAGTCTGTGTATCTGCTCCAAGTAGAGCAGACTGATCATTTTCAACAAAATGTTCATTTGCCAAATGATCTTTCCCTCTAGAAACAGAACTGAGGAAACCATCCTCTAAAATTTAAAACCTTACTGCTGGTTCTGACCTGAGCAATGTCACAGCTATGCCTGGGGCTGGCCTTCTGCCTCTGACCTTGCCCTGCTAGCCTGAATTCCTGCCTGACCTTGCATCTGCCTCACTACTGTGGGCTTGTCTGGCAATCACTGACTTTTGGCTGAACCTGGTTACCATGGCCAGATGTACCTTGTTGTTCCTTTTTGGTGTGCTGTAGGATTACACTCCTTGCCAATAAGGTCACTGTCCTTGTCTGCCTTATTGCCACCTTCTGCTCTTGTTCACCCTCCTCACTCTTGCTTGCATCCAAACACAAAGCAGCATGAAAATGTAAGAAGCACTCTGCAGGTCACACCAACTGCCTAGACAGTCCAGTCTGTCTCAAACATGTGCAACAGGAGAAGCTAAAGACAACGTGTAAGCCATAGCCACTTCCTGGGCTCCAACAACTTGCCATGCTCTACCACAATCAGAAGAGGATCACATACTCAAAAGCTGTTTTTACAGTTGCTAATGCCCCAGCTTAACAAACATTTTCACTCTCTCTCTTCCACAATGACAAGCCTACTGCAAGGCCAGTAGGTACTAAGAGTCAAGACTCTTACTGGCACTGTTTTAGTCCCCTGTAAATGGCTTTGAACATCATCACAGATTGCTGAATAGTTTGATGGCAAAGCCTCAGGAAACTCTTCAGCAAAGCAGTGATAACAGTTCATACTGAAATGCTCTAGGATTTGCAAGCTTGCTTTCTCCTCTGCCCCAATCCAGGCTTGGAATGAATCCGGGTGTATTCTTACAATCCCAACTGTTGCTGGACATCCTAAGAAACAGAAAAATGTGTTCTAGTAAACCTAGAATCTTATTTATATATTACAAATTGATAAAAACCTCAAAAAGAATCCAGCATATTACATATTATTTTCATTGATTCTTTGGAACAATATCCCATTTTTAAAAGCTCTAATTCCAGGGTGGCAATACATACTTTATATCATTACTTAAATAAGTCATTTTGGAATAATTTCTGTTACATTTCATTCCATATAATGCAGTACCTTGTCTCCTTACAGTTCCTAACTCATTCTTGTGTTGCTATTGTAACAGATAGAAGTGAGTATTTCCACTGCACAAACATACATACTTTAACAGCAGGTGGGTAAGTTTTAAAGATGTCAACAACTTGCATGATGCTGAAGGATAAGTATGCAGAAGCAGTGAACAACAAAGGAGAGGTAACACTGCTAATGGCAATCAGAACCTCAACCTGGAAAGTGAGATAATAAAGGTTAAATAAGAATAAAACAAGTTAACCTTATGGTTTGTAAGCTCTATCTCCTTGAAGTATGCTTAACAAAAGTGTGTAAAAAGGTTTAAGATTACATATATGAGATAAATTATTCAGAGCCATCCACACTGCATGGAGATACAGAAACAAGCTTTCAATAAATTAAGCTTCCTACCCAAAACACTGGTTTTGTAATTAATTTTCCATCTAACATGGATGATGGGGTTTTTGTTTCATTTTAAAAGTGCCTTTCACATGCAGATAGAGGAAACAATACCCAATTTAGAGAGCCACTAGAAAAGCATCACTTATTCTTCAGTTTCAGTGAGATAATGAGAATTAACAGCAGATATTGCAAACTTACAACCTATGCAAAGAAATGGGAATGCTTTCAGGCAAATTAATTGTCATACAATAGCAGCTAAGTTTTCATTCAAATATCACCCCTACAGTACCAAACTCTTACTCCAGCTGTGGTCCTGCACCATTACTGAATTAAATATGGTTGCATGACTAATTTAGAACAGATGTTTAAACAAGCCTTAACTAGGCATCTGGGACAGTCAAGGAGTAAGTGTACTCTACTGAGTAGTCTTTGCTGCCAGTCACACAGATGGGGAATTTAAAAGAGGTTCCAGGCCCAGTGCAGCCTGCACACCTTGCTTTCTTCTATCAGAAACTATATCTCAATGAAAAAAGAATGGAACAGAAAGAACCTCTAAACTAAGGAAAATGAAAGCAGTTCTGGGCATATTGTACAAGGAATGCCATTTTCCTACAGCAATAGCCATTCACAAAGAACCAGGACAAAAACTCCCAACCAACTGTCCTTTGAACTAAAAACAAGCCAATGTGAGTAGTGCCCACTATCACAGGCAGGCTTTCCTAGCATTATTCCACTCTAAAGGCAAAATCCAAGGATTTTACACACTTACCAGGCATTTACTTGGATATTCAGCAGCTACATGACTTGCAATTGCACTTGGAAAGCACTAAACAAAAAAGCATAACAACATCAATATTGACCTATGTGAAAATGACAGAAATGACAACTGAGTTACAGTCATTCCCCTAAGACACAGAGCAGATCTTAAATTTCCTGGAAAGGTAACATTGTATAGCCCTGACAGTCTCAGGAATCAATTAGTCAAATGAGGATTGAAAGTGTATCAGAACATTTTGTAAGAGCCAAAGTACTGGCAACCAAAATAGAACAACATATTGCATAAATATATTAAGCATATTAAGCATTAATTCATTTGCTAAGCAGTAATTGCCAATTAGTACTATGGCCAAATAAATATTGCAGCAGGGAAGGGAAAAGAAATGAAAAATAATCAAAGTCATTGTTTTGAAAGAGTATCTTCATTGTGCACTTACAGCAACTAAGATCCAAAAGAATGTTACTGAAAGATATGGACCTGAGACTAGAACATCCATATTCAAAGCAATTATTCCACCAAACACTGATGAAATCCCAATAATCACCTCAATTACCTAAACCAAAGAAGAGCACACAAATTATTAACAGTGCATTTCAACACCGAATTTCCTATTTGCATATAGAAAGGAACTCACTGGGAGGGAAAAATGTATTTATGCTATTAGCTATGCATGAAATCAATGTTTTTCATATCTAAACTATGGCAAAACTCCAGCTGGGCTTACACAAAAACAAGATCAGCCTCATGATACACAGTTAGGCTCTCATTTATTAGCTCCACTGAACAACAGTTCAGTTTACACTATTTATCTTGAAGTCATAAAGTAGTCTCCCTCCTATTATACATGGCAGTTATAATTTATCTTGCAATATTCTAAAAAGAAGCATTTTAAGATACAACTCTCATTTCTGTATTCTTTCAGCTCTTACCCACACTGATCTCTTCCTGGCTTTAAAGAAGCTTAGCACTTAGATGAAAGAACAAATTGATTTAATGAAAGAAAACAATGGTTTTCTTACTGAGTACGACTTCAGAACTCGGGTAGGAAAGCTGACGTTGCTCGAAACGATAGTGTTGTCATATGCAGTGTTCTAGAGGGGAAGGAAAATTATCACCCAAAAAAATACACAAAGCAATACATATCTTTCTAATAGCCTGCACAACCTGTTAGAAATCCCAACAGTGGCATGCAATGCCTGCTTGGCCCATCAGAGCTGCCACTGACACACCACAGTGTTCATCAGTGTTAGATCACATGAATCACATTAAAAACAAACAAGGTAGTCCCAGATTAGCTCTTACACAATCACCATTCAACAATACCATGTGGTCATCTTGTCTCCCCTGTCTACCTTCAAAAACAGATACTTTCTTCCTGAGCCTTCAGAAGTTTTCCTGATCTGGATAAACAATAACTGAGGACACCACACCACATCTTTATCTAGCAAGCAATGCTTCCACTGGAACACAAAACAGCACAGCACATTTGCTTCACTAGTACCTAAAAGAAGCAATGTTGGAGAAAAATGAGGGCAGGACTTGGGAGAGCACTTGTGACTGAAGAAAATTGTGTCTATAGCCTCAAATACTGAAGCCAATATTTATCATCCAGACACCATCAAGTTGGCATACACGACTAATACTTTATCCACCTCAGGCATTGCTTGCAGAAATACAGGTCACAGCATTCCAATGTTTCTTACATCATTTAGTTTCCTTCTACAGAATAGAAATAAAACATCTGCCATGCCTTGATAAGATATTCAAATAGCCCTGTCCTGTAGAATTGCAACAGGTCATTTTGCAGAGGGCTCATTACACTCTTAGAGATAGAGGAGGCTATTGCTGTTTAGTACAGCACTTTTATTTATTGTTCAAATCTAGTTTTACCATAATAATAGGAAGTTATATACTGGAGTCACTAGTAACTTGCCAACATATGTAATAGAAAAATTCAATACTTAACACATACACACAAAAAAAGACACATTTTGAATCCTTAAGGGTACCTACTTTCTTTCTCGTACAGCAGTCTTCAGTAGACCTAGCTGAAATGATCACAGTAGTTGCCATGAAGATTTCCAGCAGAATAAGTAGAATCAAGTTGAAATTTATCTGTCAGTAGAATCCCAGACATATATAAGTTACATTTTCTATAGGAAAAATAAAGGAGGGGACAGGATCTAGAAGATCCAGCAAACTGTCCATTCTCTGTGACATTTAGACATATCTATTAATTAGACTACTTGCTAGCCAGCTTCCTGGTTCTTGATGAATTTCTAGGACAAGCTTAGCTGTCTACAGAATATTCAGAATATCTAACCTAAGAAATGAACATCTGTTTTATTTGTGGGAATGTTCTGCCTTAAAAATTTTATCACTGTCTTCTGGAAGAGCACTTAAAGACATGGAGATGATTTGCTGGGTACACTTCCACTACTGTTAGTGGACACCCATCCATACAGAAATGAGAGGGAACCCCAAAAGCTAACAGGCCAACCAGTCATTAGAGGTGAGGTTCAATTCTACTGGCTGCTAGAGCCATTTGAAATACTCAAGCATATTGAATATGCCTGCATGAATGGGCTGTATGATACAGGACTGATGGCAGACTCTCATCCAGCCAGGTTAGAAGCAGCAGTCAGGCAGAACATTTCACAGCACTTGTAAAATAAGAGATGTCCAAGCCCAGGCCATGGCTCCTGCCTTAACCATCTACACTGAGGCAAACAAGATTGTCTTCCAGGGCCCCAGTGACCCGATCAGCTCAACTATAATGGAGGTACAGACACTCAACACACAAGGAGACAATGTATGTACTCAGTTTGGAGTGAATTTGAACTGTGTTTAAGACCTGAACACTTCAGTTGCAGTGCTCAGCATGCATGAGGTTCCACTCATTATTGTTCATCAGGCATCTTACTCTGAGATCTGGGAAGAAACAAACAGAGTTTGCATCTTTCACACATCATATCCTTCAAGTTGGTAATATACTAACTAGAGTTGGGCTTTTTTTAAACTACTGGCAGTGATTTCACATCAGACCTAGCATTATCTCCTTGTGCAGTTTCCCATGGGGAAGGAAAGAAATATGGTGATGAAAGAACAGCTACAGAGATGGTGTCCTACATTTGCTTTGTACCACATGGGTAATGGAAAACAGCTGGCAGTGAGCTGCCAAACAGGGAGATTGTCTCACTGAAACAGTATCCTTTGAAGAGGAGAGCAAAGCAAACAACTCTTAAGACAGACAGGTCTAAAAAAAGCTTCAGAACCAGTTTCACACACACAGCTATCCTGACTTCTCTTTCTTCAGTGATCCACGAGATAGTATTTGCATGCAACAGGCAAGTGAAAACTAGATAACCAAGGATGTTTTGTGGATATCATTGTAGATAACTGACATTTGGAAAAGAGAGAACCTGCCTTCTTATAAATTCGTTTGTTGCTTACATTATTCCAGTCTAATATCTCTCTTTTCAAATGGTTTTATCTGCCTTGACAATAGAAAAGCTGTTAATATTTAGTCATAGAAAATGCAAAATTTTATGCAGTCTGAAAACTACACTCTTCAAAAGTATGCAGCTAATTTGAAGCTCTTAGACACAGGGCCAGCTCCAAGCTTCTCAAGAGCATAAGTAAAATTGATTTTGTCACACTAGGACTCATGACAAAACAACTCTTTACTGTGGTGGCTAAAAAAGGCCCTTTGATCCACCTTTCCTGGGCAGATGTAGCCCTCCACTGTCCCAACAGCACTGTGATCCTGTCTGTAAGAGGAGGGAATGCAAAGGGTCTGGTAGTCTGCAGTCACACTTCTCTATTGTTTTCTCTCAGAATACTTGGACTGGTTTCTAGTATTTGAACTCTCTACCAAAAAAGGAAAGGGAAAGGGAACATGCAGTACCCCAATGTCTTGTATATAATTCATTCAGCCCCAACAGCACAAGCCACTTGATGGGGCAAACACATGAAAGAACTGCTGCACTAGCAATAAGCTAGCAAAGGCTGTGCAAAGAGCTGACTGGTGTAAACTGTCCTGAGATACACACAGAACCCAGAGGGACATGACATTGTCCCCTTCAACACAGTCTAAAGCCAGCTCTGCTTGAATTTAGGTGATCTTGACTGCCCAGAGTGCTAAACCTCCACAGCTGTGACTGCAGTCAAGAATGCTTCCTAGGCTTAGTTACCTAATGTCAAAAGCTGGTTTGTGAGTATTGACCTAGTACACTGCACTGTCTAAGGGGAACTAAACACAGGTCATTTAACAGTTCAGCATTTGTGAAATCTGGAGCTACATACATGTTATTCAAATAGCATAAACAGCATAGATACAACAAAGCAAACTATCTCTGCACTATGTTTCTATCAGTAAAGTCTTTGGTTAGTAACTCCTTCGGATCTGCTATATTATTGTAGTGAGCCATTATTAGTGCTGGGCAGTTAGTATCACAATAGCAGCAGAACTGCACATAAAAGCAGTCACTCACCTTCATACAAAACGGATGATGCAGCAGCACTGATCACTGCTATTTTACCATAGCAAAGAAAACCCCCAAACCACCCTATAGCTCTACTGTTTGTCTCAGACTACCTAAGACAGATGTTAAAAGGTTGTGATCCAAATCCAGTGAACTTTTCCCAGCATGAAATGTGTGCTTCAAACGATAATTACTGCTACATTCTCTTTGTTGATGACGCACATGAAAAATATTCATCACAAGTTTCTTTCCTGATGGCCTCACAAGCAAAACTATCCATTAAAGATGACCCAGGAGAGGACTATACTTAAGTTGCCTAGAAGTAGTACTATTTGGGACACCTCATTTCAGTATAATTCAACCCTAGAAATTGGCTAATCCACAGAGGAGCTACTAATTCATTTTGAACTTTCTCTTCTGAACCTGCTCTTTATAAGAAAAGAAAACACAAAAACAAAACATAACAACAACAAACCAACACAACTTGCTACAGTCAACAGAAAAGTCAAACTGGATCACATTTGCAGGTCTAATTCAGATTTCTGAACTTTGAACACAAGAAGAGAGGGAAGACATTGACATACTAATCTCCTCTAAATTAGCTGTACTCTAGGTATCACAGTATCACAGAATGTTAGGGGTTGGAAGGGACCTAGAAAGATCATCCAGTCCAACCCCCCTGCCAGAGCAGGATCACCTAGACAAGATCTTTCAAGCAACAGAAGTTTTCTTCTTCAATGTTAATTTTCCAGTCTTTTCTTACTCAGAAAAGCTACTGGTAGATGATCTTTCCTTACAGACTAAGCAGGAGAGCTGGGGTATTAAAAACAGTGTGATCAAACATGTGATCTCCACCCATCTCACCTTCTTTTTTAAACAAAGATAGATGTAGCATGAATTAGTAATTGTTTTAGTAACTTACATTTATAGCTGATGGATTGAGGACAAGTTTGCATCCAAACCAAATTAAACAGGTTGTTGTAACAGCAAATGTAGAGACAAACAGAATCTGAAAATTGGGTATCTGAAAAACAGTTTCAAGTGGGTTTCTCTCTCGTTTTAATCACAGGGAAAAATGATACATAATTGCCAATAAAATCTTATACTTACCACATTAATTTTATTCCTTGCTATAGCAAAGCTCACAACTGCTGAAGGAATACACTGGTAAAATTAAAAGAGAAGACTAGTGGGATACTCTGCACAAAAGTTGATGTATCTTTGCATACATGTATTTTATTCAATCTGAATTCATATTTCAGTTAAATAGAAGATCAGAAACTCTGAGGAAGGCCTGGCACTGTTGTCTGAGCCCATTCATTACAATTAGTATGAGGATTACAAGGTTTAAATATTCCTTCCAGTTTTGAGTAGCTACTCTGCACATTGGGATGAGCGAAGGAAAGACAGAAGGTCTTTCATGAGACATTTCATGCCTTTGTTAGTTTAAATTAACTCTAGAAGGCCTGAGATCCTTGAGCAGAAAAACACTGCTACCCCCAAGCTGGGCCTCCACATTCTTTGAAAGAGACAAAGTCATGGTTGTGTAAGCTCAAACTTGGCTATTCTCAACGTAGTCCTGATGAACTTTGTAAAAACCAGTGTTACATGTCAAGGATTGTGCCTGGGATCTCCACAATGTTCACTAAGAGCTGTGTTTCTGTATTTGAGGGCAGAGCTATGTGGAACAATAATGTGTAAGTGAAAAGTTTCACCAAGTACTTTCTTTATCCCTTAGCTGTTTTCCGTCACAGCAGATATTGGACTATTACAGATCTAACTATTTAACACAAATACATAATGTTACAACACTCTAACAAGCAAACTAAAAATATACATGGAACTATTAAAAATGTTTCTGTGCTAAATAATGAAAGTAACAAATTCTGCAGTTCTTTTCTAATTATCCTTTCACACATCTGAACACTGATGGCTTAACAGTGGAACCACTAGAACTAGATTTAATACGGACATTTACAATTCCTGGCAGCACTTCCTTAACATTTAAATGACCTATGTTTAACCTAACTAAAACATTCTTTCACGTCCTGGACACCCTAGAAATCTACATGACTATGATTAGGCAAGCGAATCCTACTACTATTCAGGATGGTTAAAAAAGTCTAGAGAGCAAGTCAGCTCATGCTAAGCTAGACACTTAGTGGTCAGTTGGCTGTGTAGCTCTCTAGGTCCTTCCAACTGTAGCAACTCCATTATCTGTAGCAGGAGCTGCAACACCTTGCTGACATACAGATACTCAAACACACACATATTTATCCACAGCAAGCCATTCAAACTCAGTATGATAACCTCCTGCATCTACCAGACCTTTGGAAATTCCCCACAAAGTTCAAAGAGACAAAATTTGGGGCAGAAAAGAGCTATCTCAGTAACTAACACTAATGTTGCAGAGAATAACACATCAGTGAAGATACTAACTTCAAAAACTGCTTCAACTTTATTTGAACACCTCTAGCTGAAACCCAAGTGACAACTCATTCACACAGCAACTCCTGGGATTTGTTTGTTTTAAGTAAAGCATTAGCCTTGCACCTAACTTAAATCTGCAAGTCAACTTGCAAAAATAACTATGAGAAAAGAGAATCCTGCTATGAAGGAAGCAAGTACATCAGGCTCATCTTATGTACATAGATCTAAAGTGTAGATTAAGGATGTATAATACAGTAAAAAAAATGAGTCCCTGAACATATAGTAAGAAATACTGGACTTTGGAAAAAGTCAGACATCTTGAGTGTATATTTTACTCATAATAATATTAACAAGAACTTTAGTCTGCTTCAGTATATAGTTATTATGGTAAAATAAACTGAAAAAATAGTAGTTTGAAATACAACCTGAAATACATTCTAACAGTATTTAGTCAGGAAATTTCCCAATACATAAAAATATAAACTCTCTTAAAATCGTTGTGGCTAGGCTTTGCGAACGAAGCTCNACACAAGGGATTTTCAGACTGTGCCTATCTCTTAAAATCAAGCACAAGAAAACTGTTCCTACAGATAACAACTGCATGTCAGTGCTGAGCTAGTTAACAAAAATGGTAGCACAAAGCAGTTGCTTTTATGACAACTATTATTCCCTTAACCATAGGATGAAGACCCATTGAAAGAACTGTTAAATAGGAATTAATTAAGTCTTGAATGAAGGAAGTTAGTAGTAAAAAGACAGAGGGACTAAAAGAGAATAAACCCACAAAAATTATTTACTACTGATCTTGCTGTCAAACAGCCATAGCAAGTAATTCAGAATGCTTACTGAACCTGCTGCACAACGCAAATAATCCATTTCAGATGGAAAAATATTTCCCAGATATAGTGAAAATCCAGAAGTAATGAGGAGGCAAGTCTGCAAAGCAACAAATGAGATACATTTATATGAACAGAACTACTTCTTAAAAAGGCAACTAGTCAGATAGAAATTAGTAATTCCTTGCAAATTAAGCTACTGACAGACATTTAATAATGCAGTTTGTATGAATAATTTTAGAAGACAAGTGTCCTAGTTTGAGTCAAAATAAGCTATTCCATGCCATAGAGGTCATGTTCAGTCCTTGAGGCTTTGATATCAATCATGGGCTTTGGGGTCTCTTGCATGAGGCCTAAGACCCAAGCAAACAGGTGCTTTATTGAGCTAATTAGCAGCTAATTAACAACTAGCATATGTAAGGACAGGTCTGGGTCTCCATATGGCCAGAAGGTTAAGCACCTGAGCCTTGTGAAGCTCAGCAGCCCAGCTCCGTTCCTCCAGCACTCTCTCTGTTCTGCCATCACCTCAATGCAAGAGTTCCAGGATCCAGCTCCTGAGCATGAGTCTTGCCTGCTGCTCAAGTCCTCCTGCTNTCAATCATGGGCTTTGGGGTCTCTTGCATGAGGCCTAAGACCCAAGCAAACAGGTGCTTTATTGAGCTAATTAGCAGCTAATTAACAACTAGCATATGTAAGGACAGGTCTGGGTCTCCATATGGCCAGAAGGTTAAGCACCTGAGCCTTGTGAAGCTCAGCAGCCCAGCTCCGTTCCTCCAGCACTCTCTCTGTTCTGCCATCACCTCAATGCAAGAGTTCCAGGATCCAGCTCCTGAGCATGAGTCTTGCCTGCTGCTCAAGTCCTCCTGCTGCAGCATCAGTGGGGAGGGAGTTACCATCAAGGGGGTTTGGGTCTGGTATTGATCTTGTGTGTGTATATACAGAGGCTGAAGGCAATGTCCTGGTTGGTGGTGCTCTAG
>VWZO01015158.1:0-14327 GCA_013396975.1 Bucco capensis
GAGCTTATCTCACCGTGCAGCCAGGGGGCCCTGTGTCTATCGTACCCCCACTGAGCGGCTGCGTGTGCCCCAGTGCCCCACTNCACACATTCAAGCCTCACTGTTTGAGAATGAGTGGCAAAGGCTAATTAGAAGACAAGCAGAACTCATCTTCTCCACCACTGGTGTGCCAGTTCTTCAAAGTTTTGATATTTTATTTGGGGTTGGACCATATCTGTCCAATCTGGCACAATCAAGAATTCCTTTAAATCAATTGGAAATGTCAAAGACTTAGGCTTTTGAGGCAATTCAGATGATTGCTGAGGTTTCTGAATCCACCCCATTGTTCACACAAATTCATCAGAAGCCAAAAGAATCATTTATCGAATTTGCTGAAAGACTGAAAAATTCTATTTCAAAGCAAGTTAAGCAGCCACAGGCACAAGAGGTGCGGTTCTTAAAATTAGCAATTGAACAAGCTAATGCTGATTGTCAAGCAATATTACAAACCCTGAAGGATCCAACTCCAATGGATATGATAAAAGCCTGCAAAGATGTTGGGTCACATACATACACCTCCTCTTTAATGGCAGAAGCCATGGCAGCACAACAGACCTGTCATCATTGTCACCAGACTGGACATTTAAAAAGGGAATGTCCAGAGTTTGAAAGAAAAACACCTCCCTTGCCACCCAGTTTATGCCCTCGCTGCAAAAAAGGACTCCACTGGGTGAGCAATTGCCGATCACTTTTTGATAAGGATGGGAAGTCACTGTCACCCAAGGCACACCTCCTTTGCTTACTTTTCCTGCCCCTAAAAAGATTTCTACTGTTAGGCTTGTTTGTGTTATTCATCACTGTTTGTGTCCTCCCTTGTATATTCATATGCTTTTAATCTCTTCCTTAAAAAACAAAAAGGGGTGTTGATGTGGGGAAACACACCAAAGTATGAAGAATGGAAGAAACATGCTTTAATGATAAAGCAGAAGGATAACACCAGAGAAGCTGAATTTTAAAACTCCTGGAGTGCTAAGATAAGCCTGTCTGCTGGCTGAATGCTTTCTGGGTGAGTCATTCTCTGTGTACCCTCCTCCCTGCAGCTCAGAGGTGACTCATCCTAGCCAAGGAAGTCAAACTGGTTTTTAGTTTCAGTTCGTTTCCCTGCCATGTGCTGTGTAGCACATGGCCTCCATGGGCGGAGTCTCGAGTTAGCCCCTCCTTTGTCCTAATGCTATTGGATTGTTGCCCTCAGCTTCTTCCCTACTGGCTAGCCCACCTGAGACCCTTCCCCTTCCTGTGTCTCCTACCCCGGCCCCTTAAAAGCCCTTGCTTTGGAATTAAACTCACTCTTGCATCCTGACTTCCTGCTTCATCTCTTCCTTCTGCACCCCCTCAACACTGCAACAATTGACCCCCACACGTTGATATGGTTGACAGCTTTGGAATTACAACACTGGGAGGAGTATCAGAAGCTCTGTTGAAAAAAACAGGGCTACACACAATTTCAGGGCATATGTCAAGATACTTAACATGTATGATACACAGCCCGGGATACTCTATCCACATGGCTACAGTAAATGTTTTACTTTGTGGTTTCATGCATGAAAGGAGGATATACATACAATTTTATTTCCAGAGCCACAGAAGAAGAAAATATTTTTTCAGGAGGGTAATCACTATAATCAGCATCAAAACAGAACAAATTATACTAACAAATAGGAGAGGGAAATCCACTAATTTTTCTTGCAAGAATGGCACTGAAACTAAAGTCTCAACTCCAATTCAGAAAAGCAGCTTCATTTGAAAATTAAACCAGAGCAAAAAATATTAATAGCCTTTCAATCCACCAAACTGTAAATGCTGTACTGAACAATAGAGAGACTTGGAAAGATACTTACACATATATAAAAGTGGAAGTGTTTTCTTTAAGAATTCTATTCTGGAAATAATATAATGCTTTTTTCCAGGGTGCAAGTAATTAAATTTGCTTTGGAAAAAATTCTAAAGAATTCTTTAGAATTATACTTGGCATTTCAACCTAGAAAAAGACTACAAAATCAATATATTTGATTTTTTTAAACTTTCTAATGTCTTACATTAAACTCCACTATAGTACATTTTGACCTTTCTTTTTTAAATAATTTCAAATATCGAACAATTGAAAAATATATAGTATTTCACTGTCAATGTATTAAACAACATTGTCCTTTCTAGTTCCAGAAGCTGTGTACAATGAACAATTAATTGCTCCACGAGTGCTGATTTCCACATTAGTATGGAACACTATAGATGCATGTAGCTTGTTTTTTAGAGGACAGTACCTTGACAGAAGCAGCACTGTCCTAGCTTTTACAAAATTCTTATTTATTCTCAAAACTAACATGTCTTACAAACTTATTTTCATCTATATGACACTGTTTGGAAAGCAAAAGAGATGCAGAAGCTAGAGCAGGTTGACTAGACTCTCTCTGTTTCAGTTTTGAGTGTCTCCAAAGATGGAGATCCCATAGGCTCTCTAGGCAACCTTTTGCAGTGATAGCTCAATCTCATCTAAGAAAAAAATAATTAAAAAAATAATTTTAAAAAACTTTCTTATGTTTAAAAGGAATTTTATGTATTTCATTTTGTGTTTGTTGTATCTTATCCTGAAAGTGACCACTACTGTGTAATCTTTACCTCTCTCCAAAAGGGAATTTACACATCTCAGTAAGATTCCACATATCCTTTTCTTCTCCAGGCTGAACTATTCCAGTTCTCTGTCTCTTCTCAGGTCAGATGTTTCAAGCCCTTAACCATCTTTGTGCCCCTTTGCTGCGCTCATTTCAGTGTGCCAGTGTCTTTTTTTTGTCCTAGGGAGCTCAGAACTGGACAGACCACTTGAAGTGTAGTTTCACCAGTGGTGAGCCGAAGTGAACAATTATATCCCACAATCTGCTGGCAGCCCGGTGCATAGTGCAACACAGGAAGCTGTTGGTCTTTGCCACAAGAGCATGTTGATGACCCATGGTCAACATGTTACCTCCAAGTTCTTCTCTGTAGAGCTGCATTCTAGCTGGTCAGACCCCATTCATTACTGGTGCCTGGGGTTATTCATTCCTGGGTGCAAGACTTTGGATTTCTCTTCATTGAGCTCTATGAGATTTCTGTTTGCCTATTTCTCCATCCTGTCAAGATCCCTTTGAATAGCAGCCCCACTGCCTGCTATATCCACCTTCCTTCAAGTTTTATATCACCTGGAAACTTGCTGAGTATGTATTCTGTTGTACACGTCATTAATGAAGAGGTTAAACAGTACCTGTTTTGTGCTTCAACAGTGATAGACTTCTAGCATGCTGAGTTTTCCAGATTTTAACTTGCAGTTTAACAATACACTGGAAGAGCCAACATAGAGTCATTAAGGGTGAATCATGCCTGACCAACCTGGTTGCCTTATGTGAAGAGATGACTGGCTTGTAGGAGTAGGGAAGAGCAGTGGGTATTGTTTACCACAACTTCAGCAAAGCCTTTGAGGAGGCTCTCCATAGTAGCCTTGTAACAGACACAAAAGAGCATGAAATGGATAATGGGACTGTAAGTAGGGGGAACCTTGGCTAGACTGCAAGGTTCAGAGTATTGTGACCACCAGTAAAGAGCTCAACTGGCAGCTACGTGCTAGTTGATTCCTCAAAGGTTCATAATGGAGGTGATATTTTGAAATGGGAGATGGAATGAACCTCCCTTGAGTTCAGGATGACAACAAATCAGGGAGCAGTCCATACATTGAAAGTCAGGACTTAGTCTCCAGGCTGTCAAGATCCCTTTGAAATACTGTGACACAAATACCATGAAATTAAATAAAGGAAAATGCAAACTTTTGCTCCCAGAGCAGCATATCACCATGCAACTGTACAGTGTGGTGCCACCTGGCTGGGAACCAGCTTGGCAGAAATGGACTTGGCAGCAACATGTTCTGGCAGCAAAAACACACCACTGCACCCCAATAAGTAAAAGAGTAAAAGAGCAGCCAGCAGACAAAGGGAAATTATTCTTCTCCTCTATATTGCATTTGTTAGTCCACGACTGGACAACAATGTCCTGTCTCGGGCTTTCCAGTATAAGGAGGATATTAACATACCAAAATAAGTTCAGTGGAGGTCAACCACAATCACAGAGTCACTACAGTTGAAAAGGACCTCTACGATCATCAAGTCCAACCATCTACATATTGCCACTATGTCACTAAACCATGTCGCTAAGTAACCCCATCTATATGTTTCTTAAATAACTCCCACGAAGCTGACCCCACCACTTCCCTGAGTAGCCTGTTCCAATGCCCAACAATCCCTTCAGTGAAGAAATTCTTTCTGACATCCAATCTAAACGTCCCCTGGTGCAACTCGAGGCCATTTCCTCTTGTACTCTCACTGTTAACTTGGGAGAAGAGACCTACCCCCATCTTGCTCCAACCTCCTATCAGGTAGTTGTATAGAGCGATAAGGTCTTCAATGAGCCTCCTTTTCCTTAGACTAAATAGCCCCAGTTCCCTCAGCCACTCCTNCGCCAGCAGAGAGTAAACCTGTCTAAGCCATAAGATGCCAGCTTCTCCAGGAGAATGCTGTGAGAGACACAATCTGCTCCATAACCTTTCCTGGTACAGAGGTCAAGCTGACAGGCCTGTAGTTNACCTGATTGCCCTTCTCTGAACATCTAATGCCTCTATGTCTTTCTTGTAATGAGAGATCCCCAGGTCCTTCTTTGCCAGGCCACTCTTACCTAAGCCTATAGCATTGCATGGGGTTGTTGTNCAATGTTTTTTCTAGGTGGGTGTCACACTGGCAAGTCTCCAGTCATCTGGAACATCTCTCCAGTTAACCAGGACTGCTGGTAAAAGATAGAGAGTGGCTTGGCAAGCACCTCCACCAGCTCCCTCAGTATCCTTGGATGGATCCTACCCAGCCCCATAGATTTGTTGTTTACTTGAGTAGCAGATTGCCAACTACTTCCTTCTAGACTGAAGGGATATCACACTGCTCCCCATCCCTGTCTTCCAGCTGAGGAGGCTGAGTACCCCAAGGATAGCTGATCTGACTGTTAAAGACTGAGGCAAAGAAAGCATTGAGTACTTCAGACTTTTCCCCATCCTCAGTAACCATGTTCCCCACATACCCAATAAAGGATGGAGGTTCTCCTTGGCCCTTCTTTTATTGTTAATGTATTTGTGAAAACTTGTTTTATTATCCTTTACTGTGGTGCCCAAATCAAGTTCTAGCTGGGCTTTTGCCCATGGGGAAATCTGGAAAGAAAGGGGACTCCTATCTACACAAGGAAAAGCCATNTCCCTGAAAAACACCATTCATGACTGGATGTTGTCTGGATTGAACTCCATTCACCTCTACTCTCTGGGCTTGNTCTTTTATTGTTAATGTATTTGTGAAAACTTGTTTTATTATCCTTTACTGTGGTGCCCAAATCAAGTTCTAGCTGGGCTTTTGCCCATGGGGAAATCTGGAAAGAAAGGGGACTCCTATCTACACAAGGAAAAGCCATAAAACATGCAGAAGAAATCCTCAAACTACTAGAAGCGGTCCAACTACCTATGAATGTTGCCATCATGCATTTTAAAGCTCACCAAAGAGGATAATCTGCTCAAGAGGTGGGAAACTCAATGGCAGACCAAGAGGCAAAGAGGGTGGCAGAGGAAGGTACAGTTGAAATACAATCCTTGATCCCAGACAATAAGATTCAAATTGATTGTGAACCTAAATATTCTAAGGAAGATCAGAAACTGATTGAGGATTTAGGAGAAAAGATAGATAAAGGTAAATGGGTAAAAACTTCACAGGGTAAGGTGGTCATACTCTCTGCTCTACTATGGGCAGTGGTAGTAGCAGAACATGGGAAAACTCATGGGAGAACTGAGGCCTTTTATTACAAAATAGAGAGGCCTTGGACCTACTGCTGGCATCACAAGGGGGAGTCCGTACTGTAATAAATTCTTCTTGTTGTACCTATGTAGACCAGAGTGGAAGAATTTCCACAGACTTTAAAGGAAATATGGAAACAGATGCAGATATTACGTGAAGTTTCTAAAGATAAGACCTCATGGGGCTTTAAGGAACTCTGGGATAAGCTCACTTCTTGGTTACCTGATCTAGGATGGCTTAAGCAGCTTGTTGTATTACAGAATCACAGAATCACCAAGACTGGAAAAGACCCCCAGGATCATCAAGTCCAGCCTATGACCCAATACACCACAACATCTAAACCATGCCACTCAGTGCCATATCCAATATTTTCTTAAACACCTCCAGGGATGGCGACTCCACCACCTCCCTGGGCAGCCCATTCCAGAGCCCAATCACCCTCTGCGTGAGGAAGTACTTCCTAATGTCCAGTCTAACCCTCCCCTGCTGCAACTTCAAGCCATGGCCTCTTGTCCTGTCACTAGCTGCCATGGAGAAGAGCCCAACCCCCACCTGACTACAACTTCCCTTCAGGTAGTTGTAGAGGGCAATAAGGTCTCCCCTGAGTCTCCTCTTCTTCAGGCTGAATAGTCCCAGTTGCCTTAGCCTTTCCTCATATGGCTTCCCCTCCAGCCCCTTCACCAGTCTCGTTGCTCTCCTCTGGGCCCTCTCCAGCACCTCAACATCCTTCTTGAAGTGAGGGGCCCAGAACTGGACACAGTACTCAAGGTGAGGCCTCACCAGTGCAGAGTACAGGGGGAGAATCACATCCCTAGTCCTAATGCTCCCTAATGCTCCTAGTCCCTAATGCTCATCCTGATCGCTCCAGGTATACTAATTTGTGTATTCTTTAAGTGGTTCCTTTGGTGCTCAAAAAGCACAGGTGACAGCAACTTGGAATGGAAGAAACATCGACTTCGACAAAAAGCCAAATCAGGCTTTGTGAAGGCCCTTAATCATGAAGGAACTCTTTAGGAAATAAGTAAAAGAATTTACTAACTGTATAGGAAAGGTGGGATTGATTAAAGTGAAACTAACATTACTGGAAATAGACAAACTAACATTGTATATTTACTGGAAATAGCCAAGACTAGATAATGGAATAAGTTGGGTGTGGGGTACAACACAAAAGAAACTGAACAGAGACATTGAAACTGAACAAAAGCAGTGAAACTGAGTGGAGAAGACTGAGACGAAACTAAAAGAAGATCGACTGGACCCGATCTCCAATCTAACATCTTGGATAACTCAGCATTTCAAGACAAAAGATGGACCAAGGGGGTTGGTGTATAACAAAGGGGGATCTAGGGTGGTGGTATATGAAACTTAATGAATGTGTATGTTAGCCTGTTGCATATGTAATACTTTGTAGCTGTGTTGATAGTTTCAACTGTAATATCCTGGAAACTTAATGAATATGTATGGTAGCCTGTTGCATATGTAATACTTTGTAGCATAAATAGAGCACGGTTCAAGCGGCAAGGTGTGCGTATTTTGGTGGAGCTATCCCCTGCGCACCCAGCGCCAAGAATAAACCTTTCCGTGAGTAAAATATTGATTATATTTTCATAATTCAGCCTGCCCAGATTGTCAGACTTTATTGCCCTTACTGCAACTGGGAGTAAACCCCAGAGGGCTGCAAGCCCTAGAATTATGGCAAATGGATGTAACTCATATGGTAGAATTTGGACACCTGAAATTTGTACATGTCTCAATTGATACATTTTCTGGTGCAATTGCAGCCACACCACATACAGGGGAAAAAGCAAAGGATGTTTGTAAACACGTGCTGTTGGCCTTTGCTACACTGGAAATTCCTAAAAGCATCAAAACAGATAATGGTCCTGCCTATACATCACAAAAGCTTAAGGAATTTCTGCAACAATGGGGAATTAAACATATTACAGGTATTCCCTGCTCCCCAACAGGACAAGCAATTGTTGAACTAGCTCACAAATCTTTAAAAATGATGATATCTAAGCAGATAAAGACAGCTGAAGGAGTAACAGCAATAGAAAAGTTAGTAAAAACTTACCTATGTTTTAAACTTCCTGAATTGCTGGACTGAAGAGGAGGGACCTCCAATCATTAGGCATTTCTCATCTTTACAAAAAGGGCTTACCTGCCCACAGGGGAATGCTCCAGTAATGGTTAAAAATTGTGCTACAAATGTGTGGGAAGGTCCTTTTAAACTAATAACTTGGGGTAGAGGATATGCCTGTGTTTCCACAGATTCTGGTCCAAAATGAATTCCATCTTGATTTGTAAGACCCTTGCATGCACCCTCCTCCTGATCAAAGGAATGCACAGATGAATGTCATCCCCTGCCCCTGCAGAACCAAATTGGCTCACCACCCGAAGGATGAATCTGTGGATGTTAGCCAAGGCAACAGGAACTGACACTTTGTGCTTATCAGAAGCAACACCAACAAACCCTTTCAGAACATGCTTAGTGGGTATACCATTCACAAAGGATGACTGGTTGGTTTTTATTACTGATTACATGCCTCTGTGCTCATATCGCAGCACAACTCACAATTTTACAATAATTGTTGAATATTGCCTAGAGAAACCTGTAAAAATTAACCAATATCCAAAAAATCTTACAGTTCTTTCCCAAGAACCACAGGAAATAGACACTATGGGCAGTTTGTCTGCTGAATTNTTATTGTTGTGATACTTGCAATTTTTGTATTTCTTTGTTTTCTACTATGTGTCCCCTGCTTTCATGTATTCAAAGAATGATCAATCAAAGCTTTTCCCAAGTTTTTGTTTAACAGAAAAAATATAAAAATGGAGGAATTGTAGGGAGTGAAACAGATTAAATTAGCCAAAATGAATACGTAACAGTGAGTCAGGATATTGTCGGATTACTTGGAAAGAAACCTTGGGATGTGTGAGATGGACAATCTATAGAAATGCAGTAAAAGGACAATTCAAGATATGCAAAAGATACCTGCACATAACATTATCTCTGTAATCCTGTCTAGCAATAATGTTAATCTCTGTATGGTAAATAGCTGATGTAACCCAGTGGAAAATTTCAGGCTTGNAATAGCTGATGTAACCCAGTGGAAAATTTCAGGCTTGTAAGAAATGGTATATAAGGGGTGTTTTACCCTTCTGTAAAGAAGAACCTAAAACCCTGAAACCTAAACTTGAGACTTTAGAACCTACCCTCAGATCTCACTCCAGAGACTGATACCTGACTGTTACAGGAACAATAAACTTCCTGCTCCGATCTGACAAGTGGTCAGTAGTCTCAAGTCGCAGCACCCCACGTGGGCCCTCTCTGAGGGGCCGAACTGAAGACCACTGGGGGTGGGCCATTGGAAAACCTAATGCCAGGGTTGGCTATAGATATCAATATGTTAATTACTAATAAAATGTATAAAAGGTGTAATCCCTTGGGGCGGGTGAGTCTCTATGTACAAGATCTTGAAGGTGTGGAATTCCAATTAAAGGTAACTCTATCTTTCTCCGTTAACTTTGTGCCAAGTGCCTATTTCCTGGAATTTTCGGCATCACTATAGTCTATGAAACTTAACATAGCTTTGATGAAAATATTGATTTTTATGTGAGTTTAGTGAGGTGAGGGTTTGTAAGCTTTTTTGATTCAGACAACTTCATAGAGAAGAAATAAAAACTTAAACTATTTTAATGAGAATAATAACAATGAAATGAAATATATATAAATATATACAAAATCAATAACACACTGAAACGCCCGTTGATGGCAACCACGTCACTGTCACCACTGATACTGTAGCAGGTCTCAGCAGCAGGTGGGAATCAGAATCAGGGGCTGAATCATGAAACTGGTTTCAGGAACTCTCAGATTGAGGTTATAGGAAGAATAAACAGAGTCCTGCAACAGCAGAGCTGGGCTTCTGATCCTCACAAGAATTACCAGTTACCACCCCAGATGGCTCAAGCGCTCAAACTTAAGGTACTCAACCCTCAAGTGTTCAACCTTCAAGAAAGGTTGAAGGCTCAAACTGCTCCTTTTTTTTTTTTTTAATTATTTGCTGTTAATTAGGTGCTAAATAGCTTAATCATGCACCTGCCTTGCTTGGGTCTTAAGCCTATAGAGATCCCAAGACCCAAGCTTGGAGTGAAAATTTCAGCGACCAGTTGTCAGTTTTATAGTGAATACCATGTGAATGGAATGGAATACCTTGTTCTGACTCAAACTAGGACAATTCCCTTTCCCTTCCTGGGGTGGGGGAGAGGGAGTAATAGAGAGTGTCTGTCACTGGATTAGTGGTTGGCCTAGCCCTAACCCTTGACAAAAGGAGAGGCAGAGAGTACTCTTTAAAAGAGCACACGCTGTCACCAAACTTCTATTTACAACATATGAATTTCTGTTGCTTATTTTCAGTGATGTTTTGTGCTATCCTCTTGTTTCTTACAGTGGTTTAGATGACCAATCTATGAATAAGTGCAGAGAACTGATGTGGTTTTGAAAGGAAAAAGTATCCCTCAAATACATACTTGGAAGTTTAAACTGGAGTGGTTAACATCCCAGCTTCAGGGGGAAAAATGTGCAGATGATTATGCAGCTGAGATGCTGGTTAGCTACAGTATTGGAATAAGAAAGAAGAGTAGCAAGAAAAACACAAGTTCAGATATCAAAATGAACCACATTATGAAATCATGATCTAAAGTTTCTTAATGACACCTGCTGTCTATAAGGTAAGTACGGTAGTTAGAAAAAATACCTGGTAAAAGGACTCTTGCACAAATGAGAGGAGGAGGAGAAACAAAGATAAAAAAGCAAAACTCTACATATGCAATTTGACATATCTTATTTGTGGCATCCCAGTTAATCAGAAAAGGGAAATTTTAGAGGCTAAATAAACACAAGCTTTAATTTTTTTATCTTCCCAAACTTTTTTTCTCAGTAAAATGCAGTGGCACCTTCAGAACTTCTGGAATCTCTGTCACATAAGTACATATTTTAACACATAATTTTAGCTGACAAAATGTGATATTTTAAGAAAAGGATCTGTGGCCCATCATCCAAATTAATCCTTAAGTGATTTTTTGGGTTTTGGTTTTAGTGTGGATTTTTTTTATTATTAGTCAGTTTTGACATAAGAAACTTTAAAAGTCCCTTCAAAAGCCCTTAAGCTTGAATCTTGTCAAGCTGATGACCCTGTACATTCATTATGAGTACAGGGTGTGTAGCACTCTGATAAAATCCTGCTGCACTGATGGGATAAGGAATCAGGGGTATAGAGAGAAAAGGTGACTTAATCCACTGCAAACCTAAATTGACACAGAGTTGCACTTGTTAGAAATGCTTCATTTTGTTTCCATTCTATACTAAAAAAAATGAGTGAAAAATATGCATGCTATCCCTTTAATCAAATATACAATTCAGAAAAAAGATTGAGTCTCAAATATCAAAGCTTTTGAAAATAAAAATTCTTATGTTCATGGTGGAGGAGCAAGAAACCAAATAAACGTGTGTATGCATATGTGAGAGCAAATAATTACTTGAAAATATTGGTGAGAATCTTTTATTACATTAACTTTGATGCAGCACATAAATGATCCAGACACAAAGAAGTACTTTCAAATCTGTTAAGGTGCATCTCCATCATTCAATGGAGCAGGGTGTGAAGAGTTTCAAACTCTTTTGTACTTTCACAAAATACAGTGAAGTTTGGAAAGAATAGTTAAAGTCCTTGAAGCACCACAGTCAAATAAGTATAGTACTTCACTCTAGCAAATAAAACATCTTAGCCTTTTTTATAACTACGTACCCACTCCCAGTGCTATAAAGTGGCTGACAGCAGCTAGCCCATAGAGTCTGACACCCTACTGCACATAGCACTGTAAACTGAGCTCTGAACTTCAGTTTCTAGGAAAGCTAACTGCTCACACAGATCTCTCTTTTTAAAATGTAGCCATGGAGCTAAATCACAGAAACACAGAAACACAGAATGTTAGGGGTCAGAAGGGACCTCTGGAGATCATCTAGTCCAACTTCCCTGCAAAAGCAGGATAACCCAGAGCAGGTTGCATTTTTTGTGCATACTTCAGATTATGCAGGTTTAAAGGAAGACATCTTAGACCTTTAGTAGTTTACCAATGAATTTGAAAGAAAACCTTTGAAAAGGAATATATCAACAACAGTTTTGTCAACTTTCATTCTTTTACAAATAAAGGTGAAAGAATGAGTAAAAACCACAACTATAGACTCAGTCTTCTGATGATGTCCTCTGGTTGCTCCCAGGAGAACAATGAGACTGATTAGAGTGAAACCCATAAACATTGTTCAGTAAATAATAAGGTTGTAAGGAGCTGGAGAGCAGCAACAAGTGAGAGTGGACCGATTTCTCAAGACATTTTCTCTGAAACTTTTTGTTATAAAATTCCCTTGAAATTTCCAAAGCTCTTTGATCCTCACGCTTGAATTTGATTTGTGTTAGATCTCAGGGTTTCTTAAAGAGTGAAAATTTCCTATCCTGTCATTACAAATCATAGGTTTCCTGCTTTTTAAAAAATTTACTCTCAAACTTGTTGTACACAACTGGCATTTCAGAGCCCACCCAAACAATATCCTCCACCCCACTAAATTCTGTGTTAGCCCAATTTATGGTTCATATGTTCAGTAATGGGCTAACCAAAGCTTAGTTTGTGGGGGACTAACTCTCAGGACTATTTGGATCTTGATTGACACTTGCAGACAGATTCTACTAAACAATTTCCATGTGTTCTCCATCTTCATAATTCTTTTGGAGCTCCAACAACATCAGTGTGTTAAAAATTAAAACAAAACAAAGAAGAAATCCATTAGCTTTTTGTAATGTTTCTATGTAATATGACCTTCTGTCCACTTTGGATGCCATTGTCTATTTTAACTATAAGCTCAAATCAGCATATGGGACACCAGAAGGTATTTTTGTCCTCCTCAGTTTTATCACAGTCTTGACAGCCAAATTAGTACTGTGACTATTTGAACAATGAAGCCATCTGTAAGGCTGATGCCATACCAAAGGAAAAGTTTATTACAATACTTATTCTAAGAACAGCTAAAGGATACTGTGCTATTATTTGTCTAAAAGATTATTGGAAGCAATGGAAGAGTGTTTAATACTGAAATTGTCTCAGAATTCATTAATTCCATGTTTATGAAGATGACAGGATAGTATTGATTGCTCACTCATCCCATATATGGAAGACATAGTGCATCAGCAGTTACTGTGGTAAATGGACACTAAACTTTTGGATGGCTATGTGATTGCTGTCCTAACCCTTTACTGTTTCTCAGATAACATTTCACGCCTGTTTTTCTCTGAAACAATTCTGTGATATACCTCTCAGTAAACAGAAAGAAGCACTAGAAGATCAGGTTTCCCTTTACAATGACTATTTCAGGGCAGAAATCATTAACTTATCTCTGCTGCCACCTCTGATAGCATGGGACAAACTTCTTATATACAACAAAGGAGTTCTGGGGGTTTCTTTTCAATATATAGCTATCCCTCTCTGCTTGGATATACAAACAAAAAACCAATTAAAAATCTCTTAAAAGTACAACCCCAAAGGATATGAAAGAATTATACAAGGATAAAATCAGTGCTGTACCGACAGCAAAAGATCAAATAGGCTTTTTTTCAGCAAGGCCTTCATGCAGCTTTGTTGCCTGGAGATTTTAGCCTGTTGAATCGTCTTTTATGGTTTTCTGAAGTTTGAAAGGCACCATTTCTCACTGCACTATCCCTCTAAGGTGCAGCTTGGTGCATCAATTTGCTTTGCTTAAACCCTGGGAGAGAAAGTAATTTCATGTTTCTGTCTGTTAATACTAACCTATTATATTCTATCCCCCAAAAACCCAGTTCTGTAATCTGCTAGCTGTCAACTGACAAAGAAGTGAAAGCTTTATATTCATTCAGTATTCACAGCAGCTCTTTTCTGCTAAACCAGTTTTTAATTTACAAAGAGCTTGTCAAGGTGAGGGGTAACATCTCGAGACAAACACGCTCTGTCTTCATCAGTCACCCATATTGTTAATGTGGTTCTAGAAATCAGTGTGAAATACCTCCCAAAGTCTTTCAGTTTTAGGTTTACCTGACCAAAAGAGTGTGTAACCAGCACCATGTTCTCTAAGGCTGCCTTCCTCGTGGAAACGGACCTCACTAAGAGCAGCAATATCAATGTTAAGGCGTGATAGTTCGTGGGCAATTAGGGCAGAACGACGCTCAGAACGACCACTATCCGCAGAGTCAAGCATAGTTCTGATATTCCAACAGGCAAGAGTTAGCTTATGGACACCTTTAAAGGCAGGTGTATGACTTTGTCTCTTAATCTTTATGTAACCGCATTAAAGGAAGATGCCCATTGGCCGCGGTTAGCCAACCAGCTGGAAAGGGAGATGAGCTTTGGTTAGGCCAC
>VWZO01015160.1:0-18024 GCA_013396975.1 Bucco capensis
CAAATATAAGTCAGGAGATTGCCTAGTTACGTACAACAAGTAATGTTTTTCTCGTGCCACTAACCTGCCATTTGTCTCGGGACATTTATGCTCTGGAACATTTGGAATTCTTACTGTGTGCTCTCAGACTTGTTCAAATGCTTCATTCTTAGAGCAATTCTTCTCAAAAGCTAAAGCTTCTTCGGTGAACTCAACCTTGAAACCCTGAATTAGGTTTAATAAGAAACATTTCAGTTATTGCCAATACCACACACAAATAACCAGCTGCAGGTTTGGGGGTCTGGAGATGGTGGTGAAGATGAGTGGTTGGATTTTTGTGTCAGAAGCTAGCATTTCCCAAGCTGACGCCTCAACTTCTTGTCCAATCATGTCATCAAAATAAGAAACTATTTACTGCTCTCTATGATAAATTCAACATCTTATTCCAAATCACTATTTTTTCAGGAGGGAAAGTAAACACAGCACAAGTTTCTGGACAGGCTATGTCCCCAAAATCCAATTCCTATCCACTTGTGGATCCAACTGTTACTGTAGGATTGTTGTACAATAATACAGCAGATGAGGGGAGCAAGAAGGTCAGATACACTTGATGCACATGCAGAAGGTTGGGTCTGCATTGCTTTCTACTCCTCGCTTGCTGAATGTTTGCATGTCTCTCAGAATGATTAGGCCACTTCAAATGGTGCTTGCTGACCCAGTCATGAAACATTGTCAGCCTGTTGTGCCAATGTGTGGTGTCTAACATCCACTAGCTGTGACAGAGCAAGAGGAGTTAACAAGAATCTGGTTGTCTTATGGACTAGAAATGTTACAGCACAAACTTGGCCATCAGGAGGAAAGCTTGTTTTCCTACTTTTTAAAATGTGTCAATATCATTTAATTAATCAGTAATTGAGAATGTTAAGTCTTACACTTCTTGTCTTTGTCTTTTTCTTACAGGGAGAAGCTATCCCAACTGAAAGACCTCCTTCCAACAGGTCACAATGCAAGGAGGAAATGGACAACTGGCAGGAAGACAAGGAGAACCAAACCATTGGATCAGAACAAGCAAAAACCGGCAAAGAAAAAGTTGAATAGGAAGCGTTCTGTTATTTAAGAGTTGTATAGTCTGTGTTTCTAAATAACGTTATTTTTTCAGATTAATTGAACAACCAAATTGTATTTTTTAATAAAGTTGTTTAGATGAGTCTCACAGACTGTCAACTGGGCCAGCTGGTGAGGGGCAGCCCGTGGGGGGTGGCCATGTAAGCACAAACTCCTTCTCAGTGCTGAAAGAAATGAAGAAATGGCAAGATCTAGCTCAAATAAGCATTCAGAAATGCCACAGCAAATGTTCTGAGGAGCCTTGAGCTTATCAGGAAAGTTCTTGTTACAGAGGAGAAAGATAGAAGAACAGCACTGCAGTGGACAGGACCTGAGGGCTTGCCAAACACTCAGGGTTAGGGGGGGTGTCATTCATTGCCTTTTGTTCTGCTGATGACTTTCTCTCTTTTCTCTGCTACAATCTGATTGGACCACAAGACAGTAAACTAAGCCTTTTCCTCTTACAAACTCAAAGGGAAAAACACATACTGACATTTTGAGGTAAAAACCTTTCTCCACACCCTTCCCTGCACTCACTTATGGTGCAAATGCAACCAAGTAGGGATCTCCATGATGCCAGTGAGGATCAGTGGAGATGAAGCTCTCTCAAGTGTCCATGGTCCTAACTCATAGATCACCAAGGGTGCAAACACAAAGCAGGCAGAAGCTTTTCAGCACTTCCACTGTACTCCAACAGCAAACTCAGGCCTAGCCCAACCTCTCCTTGCTGCCACCTTACAAGAAATGTCCATACCACACACACTGCCCTGTCACCTCTGCAGTTCGTCTTATTTGACCCAGGGAGAAGAGTTCCATTAACTACCCAGGGAAAATGACCAAGAAGGGATGGGAGTGCAGTTCTCCTGCTCAGGAAAAATCTCTCCTCCAAATTTACACAGAGGACTTTGATATGCTAAACATCACAAACAGTAACTATGCCCTTGAATCGAGAAACCCAGTACCATTTGAGAAGGTTCTAGTGAAAAGCATAAATCTCTGTACCATAAGTGACAAACTGCTTTTATCAATCAAATCACAACGTGCATTTGGCTTAGAACTCTTGAATTCCAGAGCTTCCTACAAACAAGTTTTGATTTATTTTACTTTTAAACGATTGTTTTGCTAAATTATTTTTAGCAATTTGACCATTTATGACAAAATTTTCAGGATTCACACATTAGTGGTAGCAAGTGCACAACTTTAATCTTTATTTCTGATCTATTAGACTGCAGTTAGGAATGCCCTCTAGGTGTAATTTGAGGGGCTGCATTGTTGTGCGCCTACTCACAAGTGGCCATAAGGAACAAAATGCCAGGCTTTTGTCAGAGGTTATTTTCAGCTTGGTGATAGCAATGGCATTGCTCAGATCCCTGAAGCCCTCTCTCATGTCCCTCCCCCTCCCTTCCCTGCTTTTATACGGCTGACAGCAGCAGCCACTGCACTTATAGAGTGAAGGAATCCCTACTGCTCAAGCCCTTCAAGGTTTAAGAAACCAGGGAGAAACACCAAGCGCCTCCGGTAAGTTGAGTATATCCGGTACTGCCAAGACTCTCTTATAGAAGGGTGTGGGGATATTTTTTTCCTAACAGGTTGTGGAAACAGCTTGTTGCTTGGCAAAGAAAAATGTGTCATTATAGTACATAAACGTGAGTCCTACAGAGCTAAGAGTAGTATTTTAGGTTTGGAGTAGCCAACTGATAAGAGAGGTTTCTCTGCCGCTGGAGTCACTCCTAGTGTTGCAAGGACAGGGTGGTAGGGATCCTTGTTACTCAGACACATGTTGGAACTCCATGCAAGACTGGAGAGGGGAAGTTTCTGAAGCTTAGAAAAAAAATGTTGTTAGAAAGCTATAGAATTGTTTTGCACAACTAGTTTGTCTTTACATGTGCTTTTTAAAGGACACATTAACGTGCTTTCATAATTTCTCAGAAGTATCCTAGATGTAAGAAAACAAAAAAAACAATCCACAAACCTAAACCTCCCAAATATTTTATGTCAGTGACCAATTGGTTTCATATCAAATCAAATGAGAAGAAAAGTTTTATGCAGACTCCAGAGAAAATGGCTAGAGAAGAAAACAGGATGAAAGAATTTACACATGTACCAATTAATGGCAAGACAGCACAATTGGGCAAGTCTTCAGAAAAGCCCCAAAGTTTCTACCTAATGGCAAAATTACTTCAAAGAATAAAGCCTTGTATGCACCAAAAAAATAATTCTGTGTCTGATCTCCATCAGCATGGCTCCATTTTGCAGCCCAGTACACTTTCACTTGGCACTTAAAAGCCTTAGTGCATGGATAAGGATTTAAAGACACATGTTATGGGAGGAAAAGTGAAAGCTAACAGCACAGGATTAGGCCTGGAAACAGGAGCAGGTCATTTATACAGCAGGATGCAGCTTCACACAGCCACATGAAGCAACCGGAACTCTCAGCATGGATGTGCAAGTCTGGGGAGGGTAGGGGATGTTGGCTTTTAAGTAAGAACTAAGAACTTTGCTCTAGTGTCAGGGTATCACATTTTTTGGAGATGCAACCTTAAATTTCTGCAAATGTGTGCACCAAGGAAGTTTTAAAAGAAATGTGGCACTGCTATGCTAGGAAAGAAAAGAGGATTTGCAAGGGCAGAGATGAAAACAAAGGACTCAGACACAGGACTCTGGGTTTTTCTGTCAGTTTTGCACATCATGTGTTTCATATCAAGTCACTTAATATCTTCTGTTTCAAAAGGGCTTGTGTAACTTAAGAGTGACTAGTGTCAGTGAAACAAAAAAATCACTATTTGCTCTCCTGTGTCAGTGTGGAAATTCTCAGCTTTTACTGCAGGAATAAAGGAAAAATCCTAGCCACTAGTAGAGAGACTAAATGCAGGACACTAATAAACCTAACTTTTACCTGTCTATTGAATGCATTGGAATAAAAAAATACCATAAATATGCAACAATACTGCATCATCATTAAATGAGCTCAGTCCTCAAGCAGAAGATTTTCTGTGCTGTGAATCTTCTCTGCTGAGAGGACCCTTCCTGCAGTGGACTGGATTTTGACAGAAACACCTTCAGGCTTTTTGAGAGGCAGTGGCAGGAATTGTGCTCTACACTGTAGACATATCACAATGAAACCTAACAGCCACTGTGAGCTGTAGAGAACAACTCGAGCAGCACTGCATTGCTGCTTTTAGAAAGGAAGCTAGCTCTCATGATCCTCATGGTGCTGGTGAGGTGAGCAACACTAAGGACAGTCAAATGAGTCACTAGTGGTCACAGGACAGGTCAGCAGTGGGGCTCTGATTAGATACCACAATGAAGTCCTGGCTGAACTGGCATTTCCCCACAGACTGCAGCTGGGAAAAGAATTTCAAATGTAGCCTTGAGACTTGGATTTCAATGTAGACAGTGATTGAATTTCATACTATTATTCATTATGTAAGGAATCAGTATTCTTATCCTTTTAACTGACTCTAGACTGAACAGCTAGCTGGGACTGCAACAGAGAGAGATGCAAGGGTCCTATCCATGGGTCCTGAAAGAGCATTTCTACTCTTCTGTCATGTGATCCTATGGTGCTACCAGTGATCATGAAGAGTGACATTTCCCATTCCATTTATCCCCTTCAAAGCCATCCTGCAGCATGTGTGGCACCCTGAGATAAACCTCCCAGCCACACAGTATGACTCCTGCAGTCTAACTGGCCATGACTGGAGCTCTAGACTATCCAATGCATAGGCATTTAGAAGAGAAAACCTCATGTTCAGCAAGGAAACACCAGAATTACTTTCAACATCATCTTCACATGCACCACACTGCCTAGCACTAGCACTGCCTTTTGCTTCTCTGTACAACCTCATCAGGCCACTACTGCATCCACCTTCCCTTCAGATCAATGGATCTAAATATATGTTTGAATGATATTCTTATCACTAGCACTCGGATAATAGTGAAACAGTTAGGTGACATCCAGCTCTTTATGCTGTGACCAACAGCCCAGCAGAAGATGGCTCACATTTTTTCAGGCCTGTGTAGAGCCCAGAAACACTTCAAAGGCTTCCTTGCTCTGAGGCTAGCCTAGAGAGTGGTGTTACAAGCTCAGAATCATGAGAAGCATGTAGCCTTGGCTGCACATCTGATCTGTATCAATTCTACTCCACATAGTAGCTGCATTTTGAAGCAGGATGATAGAAGCTGCTGAATACTATTAGACCAAGTCCCAGAGTTCTCCAGCTTAACAGTACTGGGAGTGCCTGCCAATATGTCATGTTACAAGCACTCTAAAGTTTCTCTATCACATGTTTCATACATTTAGAATAAGCCCACTCTCCTGCCCACTACATCACTAAAATACACCCTGTGGTTAGTACTCACTGCAAGTTAACCACCAGATTAAGACAACAAAGTTCAGGGAATTTCAAGAGGATTTAGATACTGACATTTAATGACATTAAGACTTTGGGTATATTTTTTTCTTGTGCTATATAGAAGAGAGTACTATTTGCATGTTGCAAGGATGGAGCTTTATCCACTGTTGTGATTTAGATGATTAGAAAATGATGACTGTCATACACCCTGTGGCATTTCCTTGCTCATGCTAACAGTGCTGCATCTGCAGGGATGGCTGCTGCAGTTCAGTGTTCAGGGAGACAAACAAAGCTAGGACACAGTGAGCATGGACTTGCCCTGCTACCCTCACCCAGCACAGACATCTCAACTAGTATCCTTATGGGAATGATTTTACTGTGACTTCTTTCTCCTACAGCTTCCCATCAGGTGATGCCAAAAAAACATGGAAAATGTGCATGCATGCCCAGTCATGTAACTATAATTAGCCCAGGAGCAATGGTTCTTTGAAGAGCTCTAACCACAGCCCATAAGAGCACAAGGTTCACTATCACCCATTATCAGACTTTCTCAGCTAATGATGTAATTACAAGCTGCTTTCCAACAACTATCCTGTTGCCACAGACTGAGATGCTTGGTGTGTCTTTGAGGAGAATTAAAACAGCAGCAGAAGTTTATCAGGGATTGGAGGTACAAACCATTCTCCTCCCAGACAGCTCTCAGTGCTGCTCCAGCTGGAAAGGCATTTGACTGGAAATTTGGTTTGAAAGGGAACCTCATGGACACAAAAGTATCATTTTAGTTTCCAAGAAAGTGTCACAAAAGTTGAGTTTTATCTCCCGCTCTTAAAATGTTTGAAGCATTACTTGAACTATTTTTGGAAGAGCAAAGAAATGGCACTAATACAAGAGCACTTTTAAAAGAGGAGAAAATACAAAATGGTGGAATGAGACAGTAAGAACTTCCCTAGGTGAAAGAAATGTTTAGAAGAAATGGAAATATAAGATTTTAGCAGTGCTGTTCAGTGAAGCTTCCACGGAGTAAGGTGAGCTCACCTTCATAATGTTCCTTGTGCGCTGTTACTTTTGTTTCTTAATAGACCTATACCAGATTTTGGCCTCTTCCTCATTACATTACAGATAAAGAAAGTTAGAGGCAAGTTGAGTTCTCTTTTCCCTTTTTGCATCATTAGTGTTTTCTGACTGTCAGAGCAGTCTGGCTCCTGAACAGCCTCCCAAGACAAGTGACAGGGTCTGAAAGAGATTCACAGTATCACTGCTGTATGATAGCAGAGGACTAAGCTGATTGAGCTGAGGAGGTGGTTCAGCTGAACCCAAATCAGCCTCACAAAGGGGAGGAGAGAGTGGATCTTGCAAGAGGATGACAAGTATGCAGGCAGGTAGCAGCCACAGCAGGGAGTAGTAATTACAGAGGGTTAAGGATATAGTACTAACTGCATCACTAAGGTGGAGAATTTGGATATGCTAGTGTCTGCACTGTTATCAAACAGTGACTGTAAAACGCGCCCATGTTGCTCTGTCTTCATTACTACTGCCTCAAGCATGAACACACACTCCTGTGCTACCTCCCTTTTTCTTGGACAGATGTGTCCTTTCTACTACTGCATCATTTTTAGTGTTAGTTGCCAGAAAGAACTCCCTTCAGGTTCAGCTTGCAGAGTTAGGAATGAAACAGTTCGTTTCATTCTGAAATTCAGATGATACAGAAGTTACCAAGAAGATGACAAACAGGGACATTAGTGTCCCATGTATGGACATGGTAAAATGTTAGTCAAAAATGCAAGCCACTGAAAGTATGTTATGTGACATCACTGCTGTGAAAAATCTCTCTCTCTCTCACTTGACTTCAGAATAAAGTTCTCAGCACTCAAAATCCCTTTCTTATTTGAGAATATCACCTTATGGTCAATTTAATCAAACACAAATAGCACAAGCAGGCTTCCAAAGAACTATAATAAGAAGGTGACTGGTTTTCCAAGAAGCAGAAGGAAAGGCTGTGCCAGGAGCTTGAAACAAGCTGATAATACAATGTGCAGATGACAAGGTGACGTCCCAGGCTTTCTCCAAACCATGACTCAAACAAGAAAAGAGAAGGGCAAACCTCAGGCTGGCCTTGGGTCAGATGTGTGACAAGGCAGTCAGCAGGAAGGGCAGGCTCAGCCCATCAGGCAACCTAAGCTGGGCTCCTGGCTCTGACACTGCCCTCCTGTGTGACCTTGGCAACGTCACTTCACCAGTAATTGGAAGAGTAAGTAATAAGTAACTGGAACAATAACCACTACTGTATTTTTTCCATTATGTTCAGATTTTGCCTCAGACACCTCAGCAACCTATCTATTATTACTTTCTAATGACTGTGCAGCACAGTGATCTTGTAGCTGTTCTAGGAGGAATTCAGCAAAGCAATCAACAACTTGTTTCTATGACAAGTGCCATCTGAAATAACATTGTACATTTGTTAAACTTCAAGATAGAATTATCCAGGTGGGAATTGTATAAAAATAATAAGACCTTGACACAGAAATTTGCCTTTATAGATGTCACTGAGGAAGCAAGCTCACGTGGCACTGGAGGAAGTAGCACTTGCTTTGGAGAGGTGTAAGTAGTAGTATACAGTGTCTCTCAACAGAGAGGCTAGGTAGAACACTGTTCTGTAGAGAATTGGATCTCAAATACTGTCCACACCTTTGCTTAAACTCCAGAAAGGTTTTCAGTGTTTGTTAGTCTCCAGTAAAAATTGCCTTGCACAACTACATCACACATATACACAAAGCAAAAACTGAGGGGGAAAAGGCCATGCTGGGATATAGGGGAGGACTGAAAGCAAATGATTCATTTTTGGAAAATTAATCCTAAATATGCTTTTCCAAAAGAGATTTGAGTCATTCTGGCACCTTTTCATGGAACATCTCATAATCATTTCACATACTTACCATCACTACATACCAAGCCAAGGAATATCCTTATTTACAAAAGAGGGTCACACAGGACAGAAGATTTAGCCTCCCCCTGCCCCCCCCACAGTACCAGGCTAGCACCCTCACCCATGGACAGGACACAGTCCTGCTTCTGCCCAGAGATGGAGCATATTGTAGGTATGCAATAGCAGTTGACTGAAAAGCAGGGAGAAAGTAACAACAAAACCCAAGCTGTTCTGCTTAAACTAGCTCACTTGTGCTGTTGTATTTATTTATGCAATTTGATTTTCTAGGTAACCCTTCAGATACAAGGATGCCAAACTGGGGAGGTGGAGCTAAATGTGGTGCCTGTGAGAAGACAGTGTACCATGCTGAAGAAATCCAGTGCAATGGCAGGAGCTTTCACAAGAGCTGCTTCCTCTGCAGTAAGCTCAGCTACACTATTTCAACTTCACACTATTCCCATAGCTCTAAATCTTCCATTAAAGCTAGGAATTTTACTTGTGAATTACTTTGCATGCAGTTAAAGCTTCCTAGTTTCCCTAGTTCAACATGTCTGCTCACAGGACACCTACAGCAGGCTTTTAAACCCTAAGCAACTTACAGGACAGTAGAAGCAACCAGCATCAGATTTGGACCTACTAGTGACTTTCCAGTACCTAAAAGGAACTTCCAAGAAGGCTGGAGATGACCTATTTACAAAGGCCTGGAGTGAAAGGACAAGGGGCAATGGTTTTAAATTGGAGATGAGTCGATTTAGACTTGATACTAGGAAAAACTTCCTTACCACAAGGGTGGTGGAACACTGGCCCAGGTTGCCCAGGGAGGTGGTTGAGTTCCCATCCCTGGAGGCATTCCAGGTGAGGCTTGCCAGGGCTCTGGGCAACCTGATCTAGTTGCGGATATCCCTGCCCACTGCAGGGGGTTGGACTAGATGAGCTCCAGAGGTCCCTTCCAACCCAAATGATTCTGTGAATGTCAGACAGGGAAAGTATTGTAAAGCTTATGCAGCTTCTGGGAGAGTTCAAAGTAGAGAGCAGTCACAAGTTAATTACCCTACCTAAAGTACAGTTTAGTGAGATGGACTTGGGTCCAGCACTCTCCAGAAACTGGAAGATGAAACCCCATTTCCCACCCTTTTAGTAATAAAAGGATGCAGAATGACCCTATCTGTTTTCAAGACAGCAGCCAGTTTGCCAAAATGCCACCATGCAACTCCACAGCAGCTCTTAAGAGCCAAGCCCAGTTTTCTACCCCTTTAGCCTGAGCTAAAGTATTAATAGGTTAGATCCTAAAAAAAGTATTCCCAGCAGAAGTTTGTTTAAGGTCAACCACCTAAAGATGCATCTAAGCCCAGTTGGCATATGGAGAGGTATGTTAATTGGTTTTACTTCTGCCATGATTCACACACACTAAGCAGCAGCTCTGGACAACTCAGTATCATGTTCATGGGCTTTTCAATGAACCAATTATAGGATTTCATTTCTCAACAGAAGAAAACCAATCCTCTCTGACCTAATCTCTGGTATGGAAACAGTTAAGCTGAGCTTTTTTATATAAAAATATATTTCACATACATTCTTTACATTATATTTGAATTTGACCAGACACACAAAACACAGTGGTATATATTTTGATCAAAAATGATAAACAATTCCCACCAATCTGTTCCCACAGTAAGAGTCAGACAAGCTAATCTCTAAATCACACTCTCTCCACTCTGTAGTTTTTCCTTACAAACATTACCAGAGAGAAACTTCTTTCCAACAAACTCCTTCCCCTGCAGATTGCTGTTTACCTACCTTGTCTCCATGTCAGCTTTAACTTAAGTCACAGCTGTGAGGGACATTTGGCAGCATCTCACACCATTGACCTGAAACTTCTTAATGCCAGCTCATGAGCAGAATCTGTTGGCAGATGACAGGTCTCCAAGTTATTTCAACAATAGCACTTCAAGGGCTTTTGCTCCATCTGTTGTGGTGAATTGATACTCTATCCCTAAGATACCAGAAATAGAAACACTTTATCTACTGCTAGAGTTTCCATCATCCCTTCGCCACCTTAGCAAACATAATTCCCATCTCAGAGCAGAAGAGACTGTGGCACCAGATCAGGTTCACACATTTACAGAAGCTTCTGATTTTATTTCTATTAACTGCAGAGGTCTCTGCAAATTATTTTCCTCTCTGCACAGTACAGGGATAGAATTAAAGCTGCAGTGCTTCCAGTATCAAATGAAATTCCCTGATGTGGATGAATTTTAGACTCACAGCAGGACAGTTAAAATAAACATGGGGGAAAAGGGACAAACCAAACACTCAGCTAGCTCTTCCAGAGCTTGAACTTCCAATCACTTTCAGTACTTCTCTATTTCACAGGTTTCTGCTGTTTACATGAGCTAAGTAACTTTCTTTTCCAAGCTATCAACAGCCTATGAATGACTGGAATGTCCTCTGTGGGGTACGCACTTGTTCAAAGCAAGTTGGAGAGAAAGTTTCTGCCTATTTTTACTTTTTTTAAACCTCTATCAACCCCTGTTAAGACAGTGAACAATTTGTAGGAAGAGTGGAAATGTTAATTTTTAAGCATGCCACAAGCCCCTGATTTTCTCTAGGCTCTCCCACCTGAAAGCTTTACCCTCTCTGGGTGGGATGAGGGCTGTCTCACAGCGAGCTCCCAAAGCAGTGCAGCATTCACAGTTGCCAGGGAAATCAGAAGTGTAGCTGCTAGTCTTTTTCCATTCCTTATTGCCCAGTTTCCACATATAAACAGCAAGGAGATCCCTGGATCTGCAACAGAATTTAGCCTCTATCAGGTTTTAGATGAGTAAAGAACTGAGGAGAGAGTCATCTAGCTTCCACAGCTACTCAATGAGAATAACCCACAACAATTGCTTTGCCTTGCACCACAGCTCAAAGAAATAAATAAGAAAACTATGTCCTGCTTGGCTCTGTCTGGACATTCTATCCTCTTTTAGAGGCATGCCTCATTAAAACAGTGTGGGTTGAGATGAGAAAGCCACCACAGACTCAGGGGCACTGAAAAGTGCAGATGCACACTAGTTTCTTTTAGTTTGAGAGTTCAGGATGGTGATCTGAAATCCATCTTAGGCTTGGCAGATCTAGACAAATAGTCTCAACAAGCTCATGACTTTCTTAGGGTGTAACTTCTGAGTGGCAAAAGAAGAGCTTGTGGTGTGCACACACAACTCCTTTAGCTACAGCCCTGTGAAGTCTTATACTGACTCCAGGCCAATCCCCTCCTTTCCCTGTGTTTGTAAAGGCAAACAAAAAGCAACACTAATTATTCTGAAGCACATAGATTCACATAGAAAGCACAAGTGTTGATACATGCCCCTCTCTTCCCATTCTCAGTGGCTTGCAGGAAAGCTCTGGACAGTACCACAGTGGCAGCTCATGAGTCTGAAATCTACTGCAAAACTTGCTACGGGAGGAAATATGGTCCCAAAGGGATTGGCTTTGGACAAGGGGCAGGATGTCTCAGCACTGATACTGGTGACCATCTGGGCTTGAATCTGCAACAGTGAGTTAAATCCCACTGACAACACTTTTTTTTCTGGTACTACTTGTCACTTCATGGGGTATTTTGTATTCTCTTTCACGACAGCAGCTAACAAAAGTAGCAGAGCAGACTTTCCTACCACCTCTCCTTCAGTGGACACACTAATGTATCAGTTTTTAGGGAGGCTCAATCTCTAAGTCTTCTTTATAAATGATCTCCTCCTCCAACAGGCAATTATTCTGCAGAAGCATCCTTTATATGCCACCACAGACATAAATATTCACTGCAATTGTAATTTGCCATTACTAGCACAGTGGTAAAGTCACATTCAGCACAGAATAGGAGGGTTTTTTCCTGTCAGAGGCTAAAATACAGTTAGGTTTTATTGTTAAGAAGAATACTCACAGTACCACATACTGTTAACACCCCTTTCAACAGGGAAAAATAACATTTCTGAATTCTCCCTGTGGCTTGAATAATACTTACAAACACACTGAGAATGTCTGAACAAAGGAATTCTAATGGATACCATTCTCCAAAAGCAAGTAATTAGCTCTGACAGGACGTTTTCAGAGTATTTTTCTGTGATTCTCAAAGCTGCACATTCCCAGATTGACAATACTTTCTCCTGCTATAAATACAAGGAAACCAATTAACCAATATGCTGTGCAGGAAATAAAAGCTTAAATAAATGTATTTAACTGTAGCTCCTTGTAAGTTATGAATCCATTACAGGTGGAGTTCTGCATCAAAACCTGTCACATCCTGTAGATTTAATAACCTGTTGCAGTCCAACAATCCAATGATTCACAAGTCATCCTGTGACAGGCTTTAAGCCAGCACAAAGACAAAGCACAAACCTCCAGAAATGCAAAGCTACTTTTCTGATATACTTTTGACCCTAGGCCAGCTAAGAACCCCAGTTCCCTATCCAAAGGTAACAGTCATTAATGAGACAAGTGCATGCAAAACCTAATTTTAACTTTCCACTCCCTGAGTGCTGGCAGATAGCCAGTTACAAACAGAGAGGCCTTTTCCTTGTATTTTCCCCTCTTACCTCTCAATAAAAAAAATAAACCTTTTTTTCATTTCATTTTTCACCAGATAGAACCTTTTCTGCATGTGGCTGCTGTCAGCTCCATGTACTCAGCCCAGAACAGGTACCATCAGTGGTTACTCCAGCAGCTTTTCAATCACACAACACAGAATTCAACAGAAGAATTTCATTTTCTCTCCCCCCCTCCCTTTTCCCCACATTTAAGACCAGTAATTTAATACTTTATCCCTTACCAGAAGTGGATGAAACCATACTAAACCACTGACAACTTCTGTTTCAGAGGCTCCCCTAAGGCTGCTCGCCCTTCTACACCAACTAATGCCTCCAAGTTTGCCAAGAAGATGGTAGATGTGGATAAATGTCCTCGTTGTGGCAAATCAGTGTACGCTGCAGAAAAGATCATGGGAGGAGGAAAGGTAAGTAGCTGCTACAGGGCTAGAAGCAAACCACACTTTTATAATGGTGGTAAGCTATAGCTAATAGGTCCTTGAGCTTTTAAATCTTTACTCAGAGTCTCTGAGAAGACAAAAGGACGAGTTAAATTGCTAGAATGCAATGTGCTTTCCAGTTTAAAACCATGTGCTTTTTGTAAGCTGTCTTCAACTTCTTGCATCTTATTGATGCCTGAAGAACAACTCCTGGCTACTGTACAGGCTGTCTCCTCTACCACTGCTATTCTACAAACATCTCTAGGGATATTTATATCATTTAAACATTTATTTGTAGTGGTAATTGCAGATACATTAAAGAGATCCTTTGACTAGAAAAGTAAAAGCCTGTCTCACATGACATGCTAGCTCTTTGCTTGAGGAACTCTTTACTAGAACATCATCTCTGTGCTTCAAAGTAGTGCCAAAAAAAAGAGTAGTATCTCTAGCTCCCTGCTTTTTACTAGACCTCCACTAACAAAGTCACTAGGGAAGATCTGGATATGGGATAATACAGTAATTGAAAAAAGACTAACCCAGAAAGACTAAAAATGGAAGCCATAAGACTAACATCATTTTAAGTTTTTCAAACCACAAAAAGCAATAGTTCTTTGTGCCTGCTAGCTAAACAATGACCTGTCTGAATTTCCCCAGCCTTGGCACAAGAGCTGTTTCCGCTGTGCCATCTGTGGCAAGAGTTTAGAATCCACAAATGTGACAGACAAAGATGGAGAGCTCTACTGTAAAGGTAAGAATTGGAATGAGCTCATCTGAGCTCCTGAATTCATCTAAAATGAAGTCTTTTTAGACCTAGTGTTCCCATCAAGATTTACCTTGCTGTACACCTAACAACTTACTGAAATGTCCTTGTACCATTTTACCAACCTTCTGAAAGCAAAGGGAAGAACTATGGTAATACTGCACTTGCATCCTCTAATAGGAATCTTTACATTTCAGATCTATTCTTTTTCTACAAATATGCCATCCTCTCCTCTCTGTCCTCAGACCTTCTAACAGCAACACTGGTTGTATCTGCTGGGCAGGCTCCTGTACCTGCACAATCTCTATCACTGGGGAAGAAAACCCCAGTAGTCACCAAGATACAGATACTCAAAGGTCACCTGTCTGAGGTCACAATCCTAATTTGAATTCTTGCCAGAAAAAGATACTTCCACTATATTGGTAGCATAGAAGATAACACATTAATGCTAAAATATACATCCAGGTGTTCTTCTAAGAGCATGGAAGTTCACAGACATCACTTGACTTTTAGATATAGCCTAAGAGGAAAAAATAGGCAAAGTTTTTATATCCTAGGCTAAATATATAGAGATTACTTAACTTCTGTGACTTCTGGCACAGTCTGACAACTGCAAGTAAGCAATTCAGAGTATTTGGAGAAATATGCTGACTATGACTACTTCCTTAGGCAGAGCTGTGATAATTAACTATGTACACACTTAGCAATACATCAATAGTCTCTGGATCATAACCTTTGAAAAATCTCTGAGTTGTTAGTCTGTTTTACTGATACAGACCAAGTTTTACTGAGTCTTTTCAGATAGAAAAGCAGCTTTAATGAAAATATTACTTAGATCTTAAATACAGAGTTGAATATTGGAAAACAATCAGATGTGACTTTTGTTTATTTCAAAGATGTGATTCCAGTTTCATTGTCACAACCTGTCAACACTTCTGGTAAAGACATGATTTCAGATTTCCTTCCTTTTACTAACTTCAACTTGTTAGTAGTACTACAAGAAAAGGTCATTTACCTCTGTAAGAAAACATTTTCCTCTCAGAATGTCATTTACCTCCCTCCTTCTTTTGCAGTCTGCTATGCAAAAAATTTTGGTCCCAAAGGAATTGGGTTCGGTGGTCTCACTCAAGTGGAAAAGAAAGAGTGTGAATGAGAAGAAAGGGATGCAACAGACTCAAACTACTGTTGATGCCAAGTAATAGCTGTCAAGTAAAAGATGAAACATCACATATTGCTAAGAACCTAGGGCATTTGTTTATTATTTTCCACCTTGCTGGAAAAACTTGTGAGCTTTTACCTTAAGAAATTCTTAGAATAGCTCAAACAGGTACAGTGATAAAACAAGATTAATGTTTGTTTTACAGTAAACAAAGAAAAAACCCCTATGAACATTAGTGCTTCTTAAACTAGTATTTATCACACTTTAGACTGGAATTTGAAAGATCCAGCATACCATCTCATTAAGACAGAGCTACCTTATGGAGCACAAGGGCCAGTGTTCCACTTCAGGCTGTGTCTCCCTCTGTTCAGAACATTTTGCCATCTGTATTTCTCCCAGTGGTGTTTGGAACATGTTGGCATTTTGTGTTATGGCACAGTTGATGTTATTCACTTTGAAGCAATTAAAAAGGATTAGAAATTCTTCCTCTCCAAGGGAGACAGCTCTGAAGAAAAGCTGTATTTTCTTCAAATACACTGGTTTAAGTTTTGTTACTGTATGTTTTCAAGCTACAATAAAGTACTGATAGTGCTTCACATTATTTTTACTTTGCTTGTGCTTTTATGTTCTACAATGTCACAGATAAATGCATTTCACTAAGATGAATGAAATCCCCCCTTCCTTAACTGTAAGAACTGGGTTTCATTACACTACTTTACTCTCATATGGTCAGTTCTAGACGGTATTTACCTTGAATTTTCTGATCTTCATCTGTTTCCCTGCTGGTTTTCCTTCTTCCCTACTTTGACTTATATTCAAACCCACACTGCCCATCATCCAGACTGATGCTGTAGCCTTTTCTTGGCAACAGGGCTGACATCTAGCTATTAAAAGATCCACACACGCAGCTGGGAATAATTCCCTCCTTCTGAATACATTGCTACTTTTCATCATCAACTTATCCATTTTCATACACTAACAGGGCATACAGACATGCAAAACAAAGCAGAGGGTCAAGGTTTTCCTTATGGTTTTGTGCTTATTTGTTCTTAAATACCTCACTGGTGACATATCCCCTGAATCTATTTCATTCTGTAAAAACACACTTAGAAACATGAAAGCTCTAATTTTATTATGTGTAAACCTTCCAAATACAAAGAGTAAGCAGATGTTTCTACAACATAAGCATTAAAATCACAAGGTAAATTTAATGCTATTTTAATATAAACATCCCTCTCACTTCTCAAATTTAGTTTTCTTATCTGAAATGTGAAGCAAAGGGTACCACATGCTTTTGAAATCCTGCTCTAAGAACTTACCTTTAAAAAAATATATTCTTAGTGTCACCACATAACACTTCAAAGAGTTTCAGCTCAAACTATATACACACACAGACAGATAGTAATTGTTCCATCTAGGACCCTGTGGCAGCTTAGGCAAGAGAAGTTTAATATTTGGAACAACAATAAAAATAAAAGCAAGCAATTTCAGAGGGATTTGTAGAAGTTGACAAAATATCCAGTTTTATTTAGCTTTCAAACACTAGTTTCTAAAAACGAAGCAAAACTTCATACAGCATGGACATTTTTCTCCTTTGCCAGATGAAAAAGGTTGTATTGCTTGGTCCAGTCAACTACATTGGGTTTGAACATACCAAAACAACTGCACTGAAAAAAGTCTGCAACATTCTGGAAGCATCCAAGACTGGAAAAAAGAGAAATATCCATTAATGGACTTAACAAAAGAAGACTGCAAGCAACAAAAATACACATTCACCATGAGACATACTCACTTGTATGGAGTTCTCCTAAGTGAAACAGAATGCTTAGAAGATTTTCTCTGCATCAGAAGGTTCATTCTTTCATGTGAGGTCAATCCCAAGAAGGCAATCTTACCAAAAAGATAACGTTAAGTAATGGTTAAAACATGAACATCACCAATTAAAATTCTGGTGATACTACAAGATACTCTTTAGAAGGGAGGGAGGAGAAGAGGTTGGCCAAATCTAACAAATTAGTTAACTACTGCCATAAGTCATGTCTGAAAAGTGTATTTTTAAATGTCACTTGGATTAAACTAGAAGTCAGCAAGCTGTAACATTGCTTCCACTGAGAAGGCAAGCTTCATTGGGATGACTAAAGACTGTACTTTTCCAGATGTCTGTACAAGATCTACAGCAGTTAAACACCTATCTCCTCAGATGATGTCTTCTATTCTGCCACACAAACTGGTAGAAAAAGACCCCCCCAAAAAGACAACAATAGCTTAGCAAAAAAGACAAAGTAGATGTCTGAGACACAATAATTCGTCCATTTTCTTGATTCCATGTCTTCTTTCAAAGAAATTTATGGGATTTTCCTGCATTTTTGCTTATCTATTCCTTTCTCTATTCTCTTACTTTAAATCCACCTACATCTTACAAGTCCTTATAAATGGCTGCAAGGGTCCTTAGCTGACTGACACACTAAATATCATAAAGCAGAAAGTTTATAAATGACTGCCTACATAACAGGAGTGAATTATAAATATCCTACCTAAGTCCTCTTTTTTTTTTTTTTTCCCCAGTGTGCTAACTCACTATTTTGGGCATTACAGTATTGATGAGTAGTAGATGATATCTAATGAGTACATTAGATATTGTACTGATGGAAGCCTATTTAACCTAAGGCATTTGCAGGCCCATACTAAGACCATAAAGCATCTTGTCCAGGAGCTGCTTTATGCTGCTGACGCTGCCCTTGT